>PVIY010018776.1:0-46972 GCA_004026745.1 Myrmecophaga tridactyla | reverse complement strand
ATCTACTTTTCCTTGCATTACACATACTGAGCATTTTGGGTGATTTCAATTGTCATTAATCGATTGGTATTAGATCATTAGAGCACATGTGGACCAGGCATTTAGGCCTTGATTCTAGATGCCATAAATAGACATGAATCTATGCCTCCTTTTTGGTTTAACTGGATATTTTTCCTGTATTCAGTTGTTTTATAGTAGTGCAGGAAAGTATAAAAAATACATTCATGTGGAGGAAAATTATTTATTTATTTATCTATCTATCTATCTAAACAGATTTCATTTAATATCCAAATAAAGACATGTGCATTGCTGGGGAGGTTTACACTAAATGGTAATAAATTAAGGAGGGAATTTCAGGCACAAGCCAACAAGTTATTTTGGTGCAGACAAATTATTTCATCACCTTTGAAATCACAATATTTTTGTAACCATTATTCCATCAAAGAATAAATGCTAAGTTGCATTTCCCAGCACAAACGCAAGAAAAAGGCTGTCTTTAAATACATGGACTCTGTGTTTGACAATAGTCTTATGGGTAATAAGCACATTTACTAAGGAATATATGATTAAAGTGCAAAAAAGAAGACCCATGAGGAAAAAGGCAACAGAGTCAGAAAAAAAATCTATCAAAAATTTGCCTGTGTGTGGCAAAAAAGTTGTTGAAAACAAACAAAGATAGCACAATTGCATGATAATTGCCTACCAAATAGAACAGTAGAATGCTGTCAATGAACTCCCAAATTGCTGCTATTTCATGAAGATTTTGAAATTATCCTTTTATTCCATTCACCATTCCATGGCTACAGAATTTCATTACTCCCTTTTCCTTTCTAAAATTATAGCTCAACTTCAAACAACTAATTAACAGAGAAGGATTTGAAGAACTCTGACAAGCCCTTTTCAATACAAAATCTTTTCAATGATCAGTGAAGTCCATTCCAGAGCAACTACAGCAAAGCTTTCCCTTAATGATCTATATTGTTTTCTGTAAGGTCTGGACCTCACGCAGTTGGCTAGCGCTGCTTTTGGTAACTTTTTCCCACATAAATTTCTTTTAATTTAAAATTATTTATTATCTTGGCCCAATCTTGGGAATCACTCTGTGGTGTTGCTATGTGTCAGGGAAGAAAGAGCTGTAACATCTCTGAAAGTAACCATCAATATCTCTATGGTCAACCTAGGCAATGGGCAAGTCCAGCTTTGAAAAAGAAACAGGAAAAGAAAACCACAGCATTAACTAGTTCTCTATAAATGAAAAATTCCAGGAATCAACCTACTTGCCACTTGTCCTACTTTGCCCCCAATACTCTACACTCATTGTTCTTATATATGGAATTCTCCTTTTAACCCTCATCCACAAAATTAAATGAACACCTGCATACAATATCTGTTTCAAATCCTCCTCTCCATATATGAATCTCTGAATTCACATTACAATACCTATTTTTCTAGGGGGAGTTTCAGAGTCACACACTTCATTTGCACCCTCCCCTTGCCATTGCAAACCCACCCCAACAACCATGAATAGACTCCAATACATGATGGCTGTATATATATTTTATTATATTTATCGCAAACAAAACATTTTTCCCCTTTCAACTGATTGTGAGTTCTATAAGGATAGAAATAATATCATATTCATCTTTATAAGTTCTGTGCCTACACAGTGTCTAAAACATAAAATATACTTAATATATAACTATTGATTGAATAATTGACATATACAAATGAATGTATTAGTTCTCTCATATGACTGTCAGTACAGTCAGAACTGTTGGAGCCTAAGAACAGGATTATTTTGTCAATAAGTATGATAGGTACATGTGTCAAACTTGGCCAGGTGATGAAGGCCAGTAGTCTGGTCAAGCAAGCTCTTGCCTAACCATTACTGGGAGAGCATTTTGTGGACTTAAATCATTAATCAGTTGATTGCATCAATGGGTGATTACATCTATTCTCAACTGAAAGGAGTGTCTTTGCCATGAAAGAATCCAGTCTCCTACTGATTGGTTTAACTCTGACAGGTTTAATCCCACCTGCAGAAGGAATCAAAGAGAGAGGAAACCACTTCAGTCACAAGAGAGAACTTTCATCTCTCCACTTCAGCCAGCAAGCTGGGAAATTCATTGAACAACTTCATCTGAGTTGCCAGCTGGAAGCCTGCCCTACAGAAATTGGACCCCTACATCTCCATAGTTGTGTGATACACTTTTATAAAATCTTCATATTTACAGATATCTCCTGTTGATTATTTTCCTAGAGAACTCTGACTAATACAAAGTTTTAACGCATTCATTAAAAAAATTACATAACCATTTGCTTTCTTTCAATATAATAATGAACCAAATCATGTTTTCTTCATTGTAGCCAACACAAACCATTTTCTTGTTAGTTATTATTTTTGTCTGCTTACTTTTTCCCTTCACTCCCCACCATTTCTTGAATGTAGACTGAATTCATAAGGTGAAGCCAGGTATGTTTTATTTATCATTATATTCTAAATATCTAGTAATGTTTCTGGCACATAATAGGGGCCACACAAACGCACACATGCACATGCAAATACAGACACAGAGGCTAAAAAAGAGAGAATGAATAAGATGCCATCATTATTATTGATTGAAATTTATCTCACATGAAGTTCCCTGCTTTCAACACTATCAGTCTCTATTATTTCTCCTGCATCTTCCCTCAAGGCTCAACATATTTCTGGACAGATATCTACAATTTGGAGAATTTTTCCACCTCAGGGTCTTTTGAAAAAATATTTTTATTGACAAATCACACACATATAGTCCATACATGGTATACAATCAATGGCTTGCAATATCATCACTTAGTTGTGTATACATCAACATGATCATTTTAGAACATTTACATCACTCCAGAAAAAGGAAAAGGAAAAATTAAAAACTTCATACATACCATGCCCTTTACCCCTTCCTCTCATTGACCACTAATATGTCAAGCTACCCAATTTATTTGACCTCTTATCCCTCCTATTATTTATTTATTTTCTATTCATACTTTTACTCATCTGTCCATATCACCTTAGGGTCTTTTTGCAAACAATATCACATGGAATGATATCCAGTTAGGAAAATTACTAACATTTATTTAGTGCCTATTATTTTTCATTTATATTGCCTGAATTTGTTTATTGAATTTCATAGGAAGTTATTGCGCAGAGATCACAAATTTCATAGGAAAAAACTGGAGTCTATATAGTGTAAGTCACTTGTTTAAACCTTGCATTTAGTGAAATTTATAATGGAATTCAAACACATATTCTCTCCAGAGTATTTTTAATTTAATTTACATCATTAAATCATGTTTTTTTTCTTCATTTGAGTGTCATCCTCCCTCTATTAAAATCATCACTTACTTGGATTTTGTAACAAAAATTACAAAATTTTAGAAAAGAATTCCTCTAAGAATGTGGCGAGTGAGGTTGACAAATCTGCTACATTTCAGCTTAAACTCAAGTTGTTTTACCAGCTCTAATTCCTGTTAAGAGTCCAGTTGAGCAAAATAAAGAGAATTTCCTTTTGAGATAAGAGTATTCCAGAGTGATTAAGCTAGAAAAACCATTTCAGGGAAATAGCTATTTAACATGAGTCTGTCTTCCACAGGAAGTACCAGTCTGGTCTCTTGCAGCCTAAGCAGTTCTTTCCTCTTAAGGAAATATAAATCATTGATGAAGGAATCAGAGTAAACAAGGCTCCAATGAATTAAGTAGCTATTTGGGCACTGTCCTAGTTTGTTATCTCTTCCACAGTACAATAAAAAGACAGAGAAAGGAATTAAAGTGAAATCAAGCCAAAGTATTACTTAATAAGGATTCACACAAAGTAATGCCAGACAGGGTAGGAAAGATTGTGAAGTATAAGGAATCCTAGAACAGTCTGAATTACAGGACTGAGGTGCACAACCACAGAGAGAGGAAATGCTGGGTCAATAAGCACTTTGCGTCATACTGAAATAAGTTAGATCCAGATGGGGCACTGAGAACTACCCTATAAGAAATACTAAGTTGGGAAACTATACCTATACTTCTCAAGGGTTTTTCAAAGGCTTATTTAAAAATGTTCCTAAATTTCCTATTTATGTCTTGTTTTCAAAGTGCTGTGTTCCCAAACAGTCCATATGTCAAAAAGCAAATATTCAATTTCACTGGACACCAAAGAAGTGACATTTAAAGAAGTCTTTTTAAAATAAAATGGATTTTGTATTTGTTCTTCTGAATGCTAAAGTAATTAGAGATGGGTGTCTTTCCTACACATGATCTTTCTGCATAACTACCCGCTTAGACATATGACCCTATTGTCTTTCAGTTTTATTAAGTCAAGTCATGTTTTCTCTTAATGGCATATTATCACCATCTCCTTGAGCCTTGAGTTTTGTTTTTCTTTTTTTTGCAAACTTAACTTTTTAAAAGTCTATATATTATTCCATTTTAATGAATGCATTTAAATTACATGACTATTTCCTAATATTGAGTATTTCAAATGTTCCCTCCTATGACACATAGAATTCTGTATAAATCCGGAGCATGTCAGTGATTTTTACCTTTAACAAATTCCCCAGAATTTCTGGGTCCAACGCATGCATATTTGAAATCACACATATATTGACTACTATCCTCTTAATGCATTTGGCCTCTATTCACATTGCCACAATGCAAGTGAATGTACCACTATGGTACCTGGCCAGCCTTGCTCTCTTCATGTTGACCTATGTGGGCCACAGGCCACATGATTGCTTCAGATTTATCTGTTCAGTTATAAGGCAAAGTCAACCATGAAAACAAACAAACAGAAAACCTCTCAGCCCACTGGTCCTGGAATATGGTCAATCAGTTCTCCCTTTTCTCTCTACAGCCATAATCCCTGGCTCATGTGTTTCTGGCACTAGCTCTTGGTAGGTCTATAGTTAGCACTGGACAGCACTTCCCTTCCCAAGTAGGAGAGAGGATGCTGAAACAGGACCTGAGGCTTAAAGACAGTTTGGGGCAATTTAAAATTGGAATGGGGGACAGCTGTGCAAATTTCTCTCAGGTACTGATGAGATCTTCAGTCATACAGTGACTGACAAATTCATGGTAAAATTATTGGAAAAGTTTGATATGATTTGATGTCAAGCCAAGGCTCAGACAGAATATTTTTGAACCAGTGACAACCTTTGTACTACCAATCTTCATGTCAGAACACAGGGAGAGCGAAGGAATTCCTGCCAGTGGAGGAAGACATTTTAAAGAATATCCCTGGAATTCTTGAGCACTGACTCCAGCTTCCTTTTTACTGCTAACTTCTACCTACATAAGAGACTGTGAAACAGCAGGACTTTTTGTTTGGTTTTTGGTTGCCTTTTTTTTTCTTTAAACTGCCCACTTTGAGAACTCCAGGAAGTGGAATATTGGGTAGATAACTAGTACAATGTATTTAACCCAACCTGCGACACATTCTTAATATGTATTTGCTATTATTATTAAATATATCAAAACATATGTGTATGTGTGTATATATACACTCACAGAGATATGCATACACACAGTAGTTTATAGAGAAAATAAATGTGAAAATGTTGATATTTCTTTCTCTTTTTCTCCAGAATATCTTTGCATGAACGTACCTCTTACTCACCTGTAGACAAATGGCTGTTGCCCAAGGTTCTTACTTGCATAACACATTCAGATGTCGGGGCATCATATCAACTCCAAGTTTACACTCACCTTCTGCCTCTGATTGTATCTTTACCACAGATTAAAAATGGTAGGGTTTTAGTGGAGAGGGACTAACCTCCAGATGGAGTGCTACAAATCTTCCTGAAGGAACTGTGATAGACATGTATTAAACCTTCCTCTAACTTCTCTAGGTATGGAAGTCAGAGGTAAGAATTTTCCATTTGAGGACTGGCTGTGCTTTGAATTACTAATTCAACCCCAAGTCACTCTCTGTGCTCTATGGGTCTCCTTAGAGATAGAAATTCTTTTTTTTTTTCCTTTTTCACATTTGCAACACCTCCCACAGACTATTGACTGCATAAATATGCCTTGAATTCTTCTTAAAAGGAATTAGCCATTTATGTGAGAAAAGTCTGCAATGAATTGTTATGAAAAGGCCAATAACAATTTAGGTACTTGTTTATTTGTGTTTGGATTTTATGTAAAATATTTTGATCACAGTTTAGCAGCTTTGCAGCTCTGGGTTTTCACATTTTGACTTTTATTGATGAAGAATAAACTTTCATGTTATTACATGCTTTTGATGGGAGATTCTTTGTATTTTTTTTTTAATGACAGAGTAACTAAAGAGTCAGGTTTGGCTGTTTTCAAGTATCTTATTGGAAATTCTAGGCAAATAATCTGTGTCAAATGCCAAGTGAGTCAAAGTAAGTTGAAAAGAAACAAAAAAAAAATATTTCATGACTAAAGGCTAATAAATGGAAGAAAAGAATCTGTGTCATGACATAAAGTCCGTTTCTTATTTTATTGCATACCAACGTCTACCTGTATTACTCACTTAATAAAATATTCTCATGGAAGTAGAAAGTACATTTCATCCGAGTGTACATTCCTCACACCTTCATTAACATAAACTTTGCAAAGTGGTCAGTGATTCAGATCTCAGTAGAATTTATACCCTTCTGTTTATTCTTGCTAACACAGGCATTTTATCTGCCTTAGTCATGGCAAACACACAAGAGAGCATAAAGAACATTAGATTTTCTGTTCTACTCTTCACCTTAAAGCTTAAAAGCATTTTTATAATCATAAAAGTTGAGGCCACAAGAAATAAGAAAACAGAATTAAGTCATTGCTTGGCAAAGTATCTCTATTATTAAAAATAATAACACTAGCATTTTTTTTTCTACTTCCTATGTTGTAGCCTAAGAGTTAGGTTGAATTACATAAACATTGTGTTTGATGAACTTTGACACATGATGGACAGTAAAGAACCGGAAGTCACATCAAATGAATTTCACTTTTTCATTCATAACCTTTTAACGTAGAAGTTATAGGACTTGGAAGAAATGTGAAAACTGTATTAAAAAATTTGAAGGTGTATTATACCAAAATGAGATCAAATATACATCGAAGAGTCATAAAATCAGTTTCACATCCTTGAAACAAATATTCTGCAAAGCAGTCCAACAATGAGCATTTTGAGTGAGTGTAGACTAAATAGCCCTTTCAATCTAATCACTGAAATCCAATGGTTATTGTTCTGTCCTCAACTTACTCTATATTTTAGTGATGGACAAAGCTGGCAAATTCCTTCTTGAAATATTCCTCTGATTTTTCTCTTACTTGATTGTTTTCTTGCTTCATGCTCTTCTTTAGCTTCTCCTTCTGCCTATTGCTTTGAATTTCAGTCCCATTTTCCTTAATGATAGAAAGTCCCAGAGTGTATTCCTAGGTCCTCTACTCCCCTCTGGCTACACTTCAAGAGCCATGGCTTAAAAATGTCTATGTGATGACTCCCACGTTGTTATTCATATGTATGATGTTTATATTGCATCCCATGCTCATATGTCTCTCTACTACTTGAAAATTTCCACTTGGATATCCAAAAAGCACCTAAAATGTAACTTAGCCAAAGCAGAACTTTATTTAATTGTTGCATACTTTTGTTCCCACCTCCTTTCTTTCTGCTTCTCATTAAATTGCACAATCATCCACCCAGTACTGAAGCCAGAAATCTGGAAATCAAGCTGGAACAATCTTTTCCCATCTCCACATTTAGAATGTTCTGTATGATACAGTGATTTCTCTTCTACTATGATTGCATTTCACCCAGCCTCTTGCAAAATTAATTTATTTTGGTTCCTTCTCTTGCAGTAACTTGTTCTATACTTGGGAAATTTTTATTCACTGTTCCTTAGATCTAGAACAATCTGAATGAAGAAGTTTGAATTGTAGAGTCCTGAAAAATTCCCACCCAAGTCACTCCCCATCAAACCACTCAATTTTTCTTTTTTTTTATAAGAAAAGATATTATCAACATTATGTTATTCAATTATTTGTATTGAGGGTTGAAAGTATACTCATGGTACAAAAATATGTGAAGATAGTGAATAATGTTTACTTCATAAAATGTATGTAATTATTTTTAATGTCAAGGCTCAACCCTACCCTTTTGAATAGCTTTGCATCTCAGCTTCATCATTTAACATCTTCTTGTAGTTAATATACCTTCTTCCAGTTTCAATATTCTGTCCATTGGTATCAGAGCTCAGGTAAATATGCAGTTTTAGGTGATTTAGTTTTTAAATAAATGCTCAGTCATTCACTCTGTCACTCACTACCCCACTAAATCAATTCTCAATATAGAATATACAAGTGGACTTATTCTTTCATTGTGGCTTTAGAGTAAAGTCTTATTCTGTTTCGAGAAATAGCTGATAATATTTGGTCTTAGGCACACACTGAGGTGTGACTGATCTTTCTGGCCATGAAGAGTGAAGGTCAGGACCATCAAAGGAATCCATGGTTCTTATGCTATTTATGGCCCCTATCTTTGTCCTATCTCAGAATTCTGATGGTCTTTCTTCTCCCTCAGGGTTGTCTCATGTACTAATGGGTATATAGGATTCTATGCACCTGTATTCATGGAGAGACAGGTGCACTAGTTTATATTCACCATTGATTTCTCCTAGCTGCCATCTATTTTACACTATGTTGAATATGAAATGCAGTCAATCCCAGGCTTCTCCTTTGAGGATACAGCCTCTAGTTCTGATGCATTCAGGCTGTCCCTTCCCTATACATTATATCCAGATATGTGAGTCTGAAAAAAAGCAGTTAGCATAGCAGGCCTGAGAGTACTATCCTTAGTGAAATCTGCTTGCAAGGGTGGTCCTTGTCAGGCATCTGGGAACTTGGCTCTCATGTATTCCCAGTTAACAGCTAATTGATAGGGAATGTTCACTGTGCCTTGACTATGCAAACATGATGTATGCTGAATAGCTGCTTTCCTTTTGGAAGTCTGGAATTCGGGTTTGTGACTATCCTCCAACATATTTTGGGCTCTGAGTCTCTTATGGGCTTCTCTGATCAGAAACATCATGCACATGTTGATGTAATTTTGTTCCTGTGGAAGAGCATGGTTTTTGTGACCCCTCCTGGGAGGGAGAGAGTATAAGGAAGGCTTTCCATACATTCCTCTGGGTTTCTCCTGTGTTTGTTTCCCTTATGGTGCAGACATGCATCCTTACTACATTGCAATATAAAAATCTTAGTCGTATGTGTATCATTGTATACTGTGTCCTGTGAAACATTGAAGCAAATCTCCAAATACAAAGTGGTCTTGAGGACCCAAGACACAGGGCAGGTAGGTTGTGTGAGAAACAAGTAAACAACAATAACAATAAAATATCTTACCTTCTTGCTTAGAAGAGTCCATCTATCTTCTCCTATCCCATAACCTTGTCAGGAGTTTACTTATGGGCTATTTCTTCAATTACTTTACTATCTGGAAAAAGTTACATTATTTGACGATAGACCGTGAAGTAATCTATTTAACATTTAGCCAGATACTCCATTATTATTTTTGAGGCATTATATGCCTTTTTTTCTAGTTCTTTGCATTTTTTTTTCTGGTAGGGAAAAGTAGGTCTGAGATAGATTTCTGGCAAGAGGACACCATGGAACTCTGATAGAACTATGTATCGTGGATTGGATTAAGTACCTAGAGAAGCTACTTAGATGATGATCTGATTCAATAATTTAGGATGAAAATTATCTGAACTAATGTAGTTGGGATGGAAAAAAGAGCAAAGGTATATTTAAGAAGTTAAATTGATATGATTGTGCAACAAAAACCATAACAAAACTTTGCAGATATACTTTGAGAGGATTCTCCTAATTGTTCCTTTACATATTTGCTTTACATAAACTGTGTTGAGGATAATACAATTTATGTGCCTGAAAGGGAAAAAAGGAAATTACACTCACTACATAGCTTTATTTCAGGTTTGTAATATAGCATGAAGCCAATGGTTTCTTTCTAAGTTTTCTTATTTAGATTTTACAGTAAATTCTGCCAGATTCTTGTCCAATATTATCATGTTATTCTCATAAACTCTACCATTTTATTTTTTATTTTTTTATTTATTTATTTAATTTTTAAAATTTGCATATGGGCAGGAGGCACCAGGGATCGAACTCCAGACCTCCAGAACGGCAGGTCGGAGCTCTGCCTGCTGAGCCACGGCAGCCGCCCAACTCTACCATTTTAAATGAAAATTTGAAGTTGTGAAAAACATTGAAAATAAATAATGAATAGCATCAGTGTGCTTGTTCTCATTTCTGAAATATGGGAGAAAAGAGGATGTTGAAGCATCTTAATTTCTCCAGTCATGAAAGCTCATTTCCTTTCCTCTCTTGCCTTTCTCTCCAGCCAAGAACTTTTTAAAATCTTGCTCCAGTCACACTTAATTAAAATGAATAAGGATGAGGGAAAATGTTCTATGATAATATAGGACAGGAGACTTGGATAATTCCATGGACCATGTGTCTGGTTCAATATTTAATGAACTAATAAACCTTTTGAACTTTTATTTTGAATCAGGCCACATGCCAAGTGGCATGGAGTTTACAAAACTGAATATGCCATGAACCTTGCCTTGAAAGAATGTGCAGTGTTTAATGATTAGAGGATGCGAAAAACATTCTTATAGGAGTCATTTTCTTGCTTCTACACAAATGGTTATATGTCAAGTAACCCTCTCCTTGCCTTTTCCCCCAATCTTGTTTCTTAGACACACTCTGCCTCTTTCTCCAAACCTTCTGCTAGGAATGGGTGACGTGTCAGCTGAGTAATATTTTCATTTTGCCCGTATTGGCTCTGATTTTTCTCAAAACATATCCATGCAACAACTGCTAAGCCCCCACCCTGGTCTGATCTTACTGTACTCAGGTGTCTTCCTGGCCACCACTGCTTCTATTCACATCTCCGTAGAAACCAACCACATGACTCTCCTGTGTTACAGTGATTCATGCACATTAGTATGTGACATGAGCTAGAACTATCTGTGCTCTTATACCTGCCACTCTCACACCCCTACTTCTGCAGTGCTCATGTATCTGGACAATCCTACAAGCTTTTTATAGGATGCCCATAATAAATCCCTTCCTGATGGAAGTTGCCAATGGAGGACCATTGCTTTTCCAGGTGACTCTGACACCCTCTCCTTCAGGACTTACTTCCTCTGCCCTCACACCAATATATAGTCTTCCATAGAGCTGTAAAGAGGAATCTGGCTCTTTTTTTTTAACTTTTTTAATGTATAATATAAAGTAAAGAAAGAAAAAAGCAATAGTTTCAAAGAACTCTTCAACACGTGGTTATAGGAACAATTACAGAGTTCATCATGGGCTACTATACCATCATCTCAGATTTTTCTTTCTAGCTTCTCCAGAGCATTGGAGGCTAGAAACAATAAATATATTTTTTATAATCATCACAATTGACTTTTTCTTTCTTGTGAAAAATTATATATATATACAAAAAAAGCAATACATTTCAAAGTGCAGTGCAACAGTTATTTGTAGAACAGATTCAGAGTTTGGTATGGGTTACGATTCCACTATTTCAGGTTTTTACTTCTTAAATAAATAGTAAAAAAAGAAGTAAAAAGGGAAATATCAGTATAATGATTCAGTAATCATACTCATTTGTCAAACCCTATGTCATGGTCAGGTTCATGTGTCAACTTCGCCAGGTGGTGGTACCTGTTTGTCTGGTTAGGCAAGTGCTGGCCTGTCTTTTGCTATAAGGACATTTCATAGAATTAAATCATGACCACATTGGCTACATCCACAACTGATTCCATTTGTAATCAGCCAATGGGAGTGTCTTCTTTAATGAGTGGTGCTTAATCTGATCACTGGAAGCCTTTTAAGGAATATTCATAAGAGACAGGCTCTCTTCTTGCTTCGGCCAGTGAGCCTCTCCTGTGGAGTTCGTCCAGACCCTCCATCGGAATTGTCAGTGTCACAACCTTCCCTACAGATTTTGGACTCTGTTTCCATGGTTACGTGAGACACTTTTATAAATTTTATATTTACAAATATTTCCTGTTGATTCTGTTTCTCTAAAGAACCCAAACTAATACACTCGACATTCTCTGTGTAACTCCACCATCACCTTTGGTCTTTCTCCCACTCTTTAAGGGTATTTGGGCTATGCCCATTCTGACTTTTTCAGGTTGGAAGGGACTGCCAATATTATGGAGTTGGGAGATGGAACTATCTGATGTTCTGGAGAGGCTGGCCCCCCTGTGTTTCAGGACTTATCTGGTTGAGGGACCCATCTGGAGGTTTCATGTTTCTGGAAAGTTACTCTAGTGAATCTGTCTCTTTTTAATATTTACACTCTTGATTGCCAAGGTTGTTTTGATCATTCCCTAATGGGGAAGCTTAAATGCTGTCTCCCTTTGCCTCATTAGGATCCAAAAGACATCCATGTAACTAAGCTGATGCCATAATTGAGAGGGTCACAGTACTCTCGGCTTGGTTATGGGGTTGTCTCATTTACCGGAATCTTTTCTCCTTAAAATTTAGTTCTTTACCACTAGATCCTGCTGCATTTTACAGAAAAATTTATGATGGATATTGTTCTAGTTTGCTAGCTGCCAGAATGCAACACACCAGAGATGGATTGGCTTTTAATAAAAGGGGATTTATTTTGTTGGTTATTCAGAGGAAAGGCAGCTAACTTTCCACTGAGGCTCTTTCTTATGTGGAAGGCACAGGATGGTCTCTGCTGGTCTTCTCTCCAGGACCTTGGGTTCCAACAACTTTCCCCGGGGTGACTTCTTTCTCCATCTCCAAAGGCCTGGGCAGAGCTGCAAGTGCTGAGATGAGGAATGCCAAGCTGCTTAGGCTGTGCTACACTGCGTTCTCTCATTTAAGCACCAGCGAATTAAGTCAAACGTCACTCATTGCAGCAGACACGCCTCCTAGCCGACTGCAGATGTAATTAGCAACAAATGAGGTTCACGTACCATTGGCTTATGTCTGCAGCAACAAGACTAGGTATGCTCACCTGGCCAAGTTGACAAATGAATCTAACTAACACAGATATTAATGCAAGTTCTCCAGAAATGCACAGAACTACTTAAGTCTGGCAATGTAAGCAGCTTGAGAGTTCTTCTCACTCTGGGAGATTCATCCAGCCTCTGCAAGTACAATTCTGGGTAGCCTTTTTGCTATCTCAAATACAGCTAAGTATGCCTGAACCCTGGCAGTTGATAAAACTTGAGCTGAGGTGCTTCCTTAAAATATGTTCATTGTAGTGATAATGAAGAGGATGAAGATAAAGATAATACAGATATCTTTTTGTTGAGTGCTTCTTATGTGCTAGACATGGAGAATAAAGAATGATGCTATGGTAATTAGCTGAAGGAAGAATTCCTCACTACCCATTTGAAGCAGGGACTGTTTCTTGAACAAACAGTATTTAAGCTGTGCCTTAAGAGACAGAGAACAGTTGAGTTATAGACAGTCAAAATTAGTTCTAACTGAAAGGAATGCCATGAGCCGAGATAAATTTAAGAATCATTGCTAAGATGGATGGAGGTGGCCTAAGGGTACAACAATTGAGGAATGGAGGGGTGACCTGTGGTGTATATATACAATGCACTATTGAGTGGCCACAGGAAGGAATAAAGTTGTGAGGCATGCAACTAGGTGTATGAACCTACAGACTGTATGTTGAATGAAATGTCAGGAACAAAAAGGCAAGTATCATCATGTCTCAATCATATGGGCTAACTATAATATAAAAACTCAGTGAACTGAACTCAAGAGCATGGTTATCAGGTTGGGGTCTATTGTAAAGGGTTCTAGATTGTAACCTCTAAAACCAGTCTCATATATTCAGGAGTTATAACTGTTATTTCTAAATTTTGAGATACTGAGCTGTTTGTATACAACCTGGTCATTACCAGAAACTTCGGGCATTTATGTGACACCTAATTCTAGAGTTAGAGCCCTGAAGTTTTGAAAGTCAGCATTATGCCATATAGGAACTGTTTAAAAAGTTAAAATACTGATCAGACTTCGACTAGAGATATGACAGAAGCTTATCTGGATAGGACTAAGGCAGAGCAGAAAACAGGGAAAAGGATATCATCATCCATGTTTTAAAACTTCAACTGGTATAACACCAAGGGGAGAGATGTTTAGTCGGTGCAAAAATTATACTTTGGGTAGTGCATTACCTAATTTAACTTGTGTGGTCAGCTTTATTGAACACTATAAGTACATTCACTCTTGAATAGGGCGTGAACTTTTGTTGGCTTGTCCAGGTCAGTGGGATGCCCCGATATATCCCAAAGTAATTTAGACAGTGAATAAAGAAGTATTTGACAAATCCCCTTGGGAGACTGGGTAGAAAGGAGAAAATATTCAACTTCCCCATTTGAAGAATTTCTGATATTCTCACAAACAGTGGGGACAACCAAATCAATAGGCTGAGCCTTTGATCTTTGGGTTCATCCCTTTGAAAGTTTTTCCTGCAAAGGATAGGCTAAGCCTAATTAAAATTAAACCTAAGAGTCACCCCCAGAGAACTTCTTTTGTTGACTAGATGTGGCCTCTCTCTCTAAGCCAACTCAGCAGATGAACTCATTGCCCTTCCCACTACATGGGACATGACTTCCATGGTATAAATCTCTCTGGCAATATGGGACAGAACTCCTGGAGTGAGCTGTGACCCAGCATCAAGGGATTGAGAAAGCCTTCTTGACCAAAACGGGGAAGAAAGAAATGAGACAAAATAAAGTTTCAGTGGCTAAGAGATTTCAAACAGAATTAAGAGGTTATCTTGGAAGTGATTTTTAGGCATTATATAGATAACCCTTTCTAGTTTTTTGCATATTGGGGTGGCTGGAGGGAAGTACCTGAAACTGTTGAGCTGTGTTTCAGTAGCCTTGATTATTGAAGACAATTGTATAATACAACTTTTACAATGTGACTTTGTGATTGTGAAAACATTGTGCTGATGCTCCTTTTATCCAGGATATAGACAGATAAGTTAAAAAAAAAGTATGGATAAAAATAAATAAATAATAGTGGGGTTAGGGGTAAAATAAATTGGGTAAGTGGAAATATTAGTGGTCAATGAGAGGGAGGAGTGAGGGATATGGTATGCTTGTTTTTTTCTTTTTTCTTTTTATTTCTGAAATGATACAAATGTTCTAGAAAATGATCATGGTGATGAACAACCAATTATTTGATGAGATTGTGATTAGATTAAGCAACACTCATTGCAGAAGACACTCCCCTTAGCTGTTTACAAATGCAATCAGCTATGGATGCAACTGACATAATCATGATTTAAGTCCATGAAATGTCCTCATAACAACAGACAAGCCAGCACTTGCCCAACCAAGCAACTGGGCACCACTACCTGGCCAAGTTAACACACGAACCTGAGTACAATAGGGGTTTTCAGCCCTTTGTAGAATATTATATAGCATTGAAGTCTGACTGGTGATAGAAAATATGAGTGTTGAATAGAGCAATTCAGCATTACTTTATGATTGTTTTATATTGATTGTCAAAATATATAGAAAATGACAGCAGAAGAAATAAATATTAGGAAGTCACTCAAGGATCTTCCAAACCTGAAGTTCATGGGAGATCTGAAGAGGCTCTGTTGGTAGGATAAATTGAGAATGGCAAAAAAGTCAGTGTGTGTCAATAGTAGACGTGGATGTGTAGAAGAAAAAATACGGTGAAGAGCAGCTTCAGTAAGAGAAGGGAATTCAGAATCAATGTCAACCTGTGGTTATAGGAAAAACCTCAGAACAATTCTGAATTACTCCAAATGTGACCCTTCTCATGGGCAGCAGGGTGATGCAGTTATCAGCATCATTGGCACACAGGAGCTTGAAGTCCCAAAAGGCAATGATGATGCTAAAAAATTGAATAAAGAGGAAATTATTGATAAAGTACCAAAATTAAATGTGTTGAAAAGTTGGTATTCATGGGATGCTTCATACTTTCTGCTCCTTAAACACTCAGTAAATTACCTTTAATATAGTGTCAGTTCATTTCTACTCGAAGTGTTTATGAGTCTGCTCCCACATCAGAATGAGAGCTGTGTATTTTATCCTCTTGCCTGGCTTCTACCTGATAAATATTTGTGGAGTTAATGGCTCAATGGAAGGGAAGGTGTAAGAAATAATAAATTAATAAGAATATAATATATTTTGAAGGTATGTATTCAACAGAATAAAAAAAGATCCTTGACTTCTAGGGAGAGACAATGGTGTAGAAATATTGAAAATCCAGTGTGTATAAAATGCTCTTATTATTCCATGAGTTGGAAAAAGAAGAAAATTAATGTATTTGGTTAAAAGAGTTCTAGGGAAGGAGTGATAACTAAGGAAGGGTAAATGTCATTATGGAGTATTCTCTTGGAAGAATAGGCATGAGACAAGGAATGTGTTTGTAGTATGTACAACAAAGAGAGCAATACATAGACACAGTTCATATTTATTTTATAACAGAGATTGGCAAAATAATTTCTATAAAGGGCAAAATGATATTTTATGCTGTATTGGGCCATACAATCCCTGTTGAAAATATTCAACTTTCCTGTTGTAACAAGAAAGCAGCTCAGACAATTTATAAATAAATGGACATTGATGTGTTCCTTTAAAACTTTATTTTATGGATACTGAAATTTTAAATTCATTCAATTTTATGAGCAATGAAATATTCTTCTTTTGATTACTGTTCATTCATTTATATATGCAAAAACCATTCTTGATTTGCTGGGAATGCACAAACAAGTGCTGTGTCAGATTTGATCCATATGCTCTGCTAGTTATATGCGTAGGTATATTTTAATGTAATTCATTCACTCCTATACTATATTTCTGTATAGTGCTATATACATGAACATTCTTCTCCCAAGATTTTTTACCTTCTTTATGAAAATAAAATTGACTTAGTGGTAATGTTTCTTAAGAGTTTAATTATTGATTTGAATGAAAGGAAGAAATGACACCCTGATGGTTTTGAATGACACTTACCCCCTGGATTTTCATTTTAAGTGGTAAAATAAAAGATGACCATTCAGACATGTCAGTGCTGCTTCAGTTGAACATTTAGAATGAAAGGAAAAATAAAATGTTCTAATCTAAATATACTGAGGAACTAATCAAGTAATTTCAATCTCAGCCTGAAGATATTTATTTTCCTACACTAAACAAAAGAAAATATCACTGACAAATCAATCTTTGTTGCCTTATTCTATTTTTTGTGAAGGGTAGGGAGAGGAAGGATACTGAAGTCCTTCTAAAAAGTATTAGCAAATATGGTTTCTATGTAAATGGCACTTCCAATTATAGTTATAACTATTTATAACTATAGAAATTTAATTACTGAAATTGCTACATCCCACAATATTCTCCCACCGAAAATGAAATGTCTGTGATAATTTTGTGCATTACTCATTCTAAATGTCTGGGTTCACACACTATAATAAGTTAACAACATATCTTCTAAGAGCTTCCTGAGAGACAAAATTTTCAGCAGATCATGGATCTGAATAAATCATAGGCTCACCTCTAGGATCTAAGAAAGGCTTGGGCTGTACCTGATAAGACAGTGGGGTGAGATTTCACAAACTTAGGGTGCAATTCAGGACAAGGCATTGATGCAAACTTACTTGACATAAAAAATTATAATCATCACCATTTCTTGATGTACTACAAAGTGCCAGACACTCTAGTAAAAGTTTATTTCCATATATTTCCTAGAAATAGCAATGCTTTTGAAGGCAGATATTATCATTCATCATTTTATGGGTAGTGAGTAGCATAGCTGGAATTTGAACTCAAGTTTGTAGTTTTATAATGGGTCTGTGAACTTCTAAAGGAGAGAGAGTTCTGACTCCTAAAGGAGTACTGATTTCTAAAGGAAAAAGAAAACCAAGAGGTGAAAGAGCCAATTCTGGATTGAGTTAGGATTATGGGATTGGGTTTCAAGTCTTTTAAATGCAGCTCTACAATACAATGATTGTGGATCTTGGTGGAAACTATTTAATTTATCTCGACTATGAAAATGAGATAAAAACACCTAAAATAAAGAGTTATTTATAACTATTAGCTTTAAGAACTGTATATCATGCATATAAAACCTTGCCAGTTTCTTTGAAATGTTTCAAAAAATGTAAGTTACTGTTTGGCCCTAATGTTTAAACAAACTACCGACAGTAAAAACAAACTAGTAAAGATTACATCCTTGTTATAGCCACTTCTCTTTAGCATCCCAATATAGCACTATGGGCTCTTATGTATTCTTGGGCTATGCATACATTTGTTCATCTAATTGACAATTTTTATTGTTAGTAGTCATCACAAATCAATTGAGCAATTAATTTAAATCAAGCATAAAGAGTGCAAAAACCATAAAATGGAACCTTCAAAGATTATTTTTTCATTGAATACCAGTCTTAAAAATAAGATTTTAGGGGGTGCAAGGGTAGTTCAGTAGTAGAATTGTTGCCTGCCATGTGGGAGACCCAGGTTCAATTCCTGGCCCATGCACTTCCTAAACAAACAAACAAACAAGCAAACAAATAAACAAAAACCAAACAATAAAAATATTCAACAAATAGTGCTGCAATAAGAAGATACTCACATGGAAAAAGAATGAATGTAACCCCTGCCATACAGCATACAAAAAATAAAATTAAAAAAAGAACTTGAATGCTGAAGTTTAAGGCTATAGTTCCCTTATCTCTTTGACATAACCACATAGCTTTTTATTCCTTGCATCACTACCTAATCATCTAACTTCATTTAGCCACATTGTCTTGGCACTGTTGAAACATGGTTTTTGCTTCACAGGTTTCATAAAACTCTGGTGGATCAAAGTAAGAAAATGGAAAGTGTTTACCCAAATATAAAATAAGTGTATTATGCAGTTACTTTGGAGATTGGTTTTCTCAGTTGCAGAAGGACCAACCAAGGTTAGGAAATGGGTAACAGAGGAAGGCAGTGATGCATACAAGAAGTGTCTCAGGATGGCAGTTACTTGCCACCAGAGAACAGGTAAATTTCTTATTCAGTAGGTTGCTGGAGAAGGGGCACTGGATCAATGAAAAATAGGAAATTGTTGACTCTATTTGGTATTTAAGATATGACAGAAATTTTGCAAAATGCATATTTGTGGGGAGGCAAAGGCATGAGAAAATGGAATAAACTGCACTTTGTCACTTGCAGATCACAAGAGAAAAATTGAATAATCTATATTTGTCACTTGGTCACAAAAGGAAAATTATAGTCACACAATATTAGTCTTCCTTCTATTTATCCCTGACTGTTCTTCTAACAAATTTCTCTCTACTCTTTCACCCTTATTTTTCACATCACCTTTGATTCATTTGTTTGCTTACTCTTTCTTTCTGATGATATTTCTCTTGCTCTTTTCTCTAGAACATCTGATTATAGATGAATATATGCAGGGGGGGGGTATTTCCAATTCCATTGTTAGCTTATAACCTGGAATAGACTTCAGCACTTTATAGAAGTGCTTTAGTATCAGCTAAAAGGAAACTTGAAGATTATTTACTCTAATAGTCTCCTATTTTACTGAGTGAGAAAAATGAAATTAAAGTTTAGAGAGGTGAAGAGAATTGCCTGATGTCAAGCATTTTGTAAGACGCAAAACCAAATTGGATCCAGACATTCCATTGCGTATTTCAGTGAGCTCATAATAGTGAAACATTCTGCTTTAAGTGACACAAAATCTGTGGGGAAAATACTCTCTGTTTTATTCTTAAAGGTGAGATATTTTAAAGACCAAGTTGAATATAAGCAGACCTATTATAGAAACAAAGTAATAAAAAAAAATACATGATGTAATTAGATGAACAGGGTTAGATGAATTCAAATGCTAAATTAATTCAGATTAATATCCCCTCATCAAGAAATCAATTAAAAAATCTATAATTTTAAAATACACTCAATATTTATATGCTCTCTTACTGTGAAATGGCTAAAGAGACATGTTAAATAGAAAAAATTAAATATAATAAAAATGTGTGATGGGATTTTCCAATCTGAGAGTACAAAGCATATGGGGTGATTTAAGCATCTCACCATCCAACTTCAATATAACAGCAAGGGTTGAAGCTGTCAATGGCAATAATAAATAAAATTAGTGCTCAATAATCACCTGGGCATCAAGGAAAATGTCGACAAATAGAAATTAGAAAAATTTTAAAAATTTGAAAAAAGATGCAGCAAAGAGTGGTGATTTTTGTCTAAGAAACCACCAGCATTTCCCCACTACAGAAAAATAGGCATTTCACTGATCATGAGTTGTAATAGTTATTTTAGCTGCATTGTTGGCAATTAATTATCTCTTTTTGGTAGTCTAGAAATGTTTTTAATTCACATCTCTAATTTGTTTTTTGCTGTAAAATGGGACAGAGATGTAGAGCTGCAGCTGAAAGGAAACATTGATGCCAGCAGGTATTTTTGTTAATTTTTGTTTATTTTAGGAAGGGGCCAATTCCATCATGTGTGAATCGTGTTTGAAATGATCCAGTTGAAAGGGACATAGGAGAGAAAGTTGCAATTTCAGTGGTGAAGAATCAGAGTGTATGAGAGGTGATGGGTCTCAGAAGATATAGAGATGAAGAGAAGTCAAATAACCATCTCAAGACATCCTCTAATAATTGACTAGCACTCCCTTTTCGAGGTCTACTTTAGGTGAAGGGATCCATCTCCATTATCCACTCCCTACTGCTTATTTTTGCTTTAAAAATTAATGTTAATAACTACCTGCTCAGCCCTTCTGTTGCTCTGTAATGTTGAAGGGTTTCAAGTCACAGTTTCTTCTCAGGGTCTCGGTCTCTGGAGGCTTTTCCATCACTGTGCTGTGTGACTCTGTGGGCCAGTTTTAAAGGATCTGTGTACCCTAGAAAACCCATGTCTTGATCCTAATTGATCTTGTGGAAGCAATGATTTATTCTAATCCCTATTTAGTACAATAGGTTGTAAACTTGATTAGCTTATCTCCATGGAGATGTGACTCTACTTAATGTACTCCTTGATTAAGTAGAGAAGTGACTCCACCCATTCCAGGTGGGTCTTGATTAGTTTACTGGAATCCTTTAAAGAAAAGGCACTTTGGAAAAAGATTGAGAATGACAAGAGAGAAAGCCATGAAATTCTGAGAGAGACAGAGCCCACCAGCCAGTGACCTTTGGAGATGAGGAAGGAGAACACCCCTGGGAGAGCTTCACAAAGCACAAGCCTGGAAAGGAAACTAGAAAATGTTCACTGAGAGAGAAACCCTGAACCTCACTGGCCTTCTTAAACCAAGGTATCTTTCCCTAGATGCCTTAGATTGGACATTGCTTTAATTGGAACATTTTCATGGTCTTATAACTGTAAACATGTAACTTATTAATCCCCCTTTTTAAAAGCCATTCTATTTCTGGTATATTGGATTGCAGCAGCGAGCAAACTAGAACACTCTGTTTTCTTAAATCAAACAAGATGCCCCTTCTGCATCAAGGACATAGCTCACTATTCATAAGTAGAGGAGGAATAATATAGTAATTAAGAACTAGGTCTTTCATGTCAGACTCACCTATACCTGAATCTTACTCTCTCACTTCCTGTCTGACCATAAGCAAGACTACTATTTTAAACCTTCACTCCCATCACCTGTAAAATGAAAGCATTACCTAATACATAGATGCTGTGATGACAAATAGCATCTATATCAATAGAGTGTTGTGATGGTGAAATACCATTACATATGTAATGCTTGAAACAGTGACATATATTAAGCATGCAATAAATCTTTTTTTATTTTTGTTTCATAAAACTATAGGGTCCACTTATCCTAATGAGAATAGATTATCTGGGATGCCCTGATTTATTTAAAATGAAGGATAGCTATTTGTGTTATTTTGGGTAATCCATTTACCATATCCAATTCCTTGACTATAAAATGAGGAGATGGATCTCCAAATTCAGAGTATTTTGAAATTTGAGCAAGGGAGATCTAGACAAGTGTACAGAGTATTTTCTAAACCCAGGAAATTACTCTTAAAATAATGGTATGAAGACAAATTCCTAATATTGCTTTAATTAGCATTAAATATGTCATTTTTTATATGTAGATCCAACAGTAAAATCTCTGGAATACAGTAACCTTTCAATTACAAACATACCAGAAGAATTTTTCTTAGACTTCTTCCTTAATTTTCATTGTCAGTGTTACCTAAGTCTCTGATGAAAACTATTGGAATCTTTCCCCAAGATGGCAGAAGGAGGATAGGCAATTTCATAATTTCAATTGAGTGATTGTTTCCCCAACCTTATCCACAATACTCCTTAGGGATCCATGAATCCTACCCTATGAATCTAAGCCTTTATTTTCTAGTAAGTGGGTAACCCTATCACCTCATCAATCCTTGTTGGGGTCTCTGCATACTTTAAGTAAACATCTTTCTCTGATAAGTAAATAAAATCAATACCTTTAAACAATGAACTAATGTGGTTGAGCTTTTAGACAAATATATTAATGTTGGCTGATGGTGGTAACAACTATTAAGTTTGAAAATGGAGGAGGAAATCACAGGATAAGGACAAGTTACTGCAGTTTAACTCCCAGCAACTACAAAAGCAAACCAAAGCTGAGTACCCATTGTTTTGGAGAGAAGACTAATTTGGTGCACAAAGATCCACATCTGTATGAAGTTAACTCACCTTCTCCTTAAAATTATGTAGAGTAGAAATAAATTCAATTTCTCTTCTGCCTAACCCATCAGGTAGGAGGGAGTAGCAAATAATATAATGTATAAACAATGGGAATATAATTCTTAAATGCTTCCTCCATATGAATCATTGATGTTTTTATTATTTCCATCACCATTAACATCATCTTTTATGTTTCAAATCTTACTTCGTTACCTATGAGCAGGATTTAGAAGGAAGAACTGAAGGAAGAAATGAAATTGACTTACTGACAATGTTCATTGACTTCCATTTTCAGGAATGAGACCAATATAGGAATATTCCATGTACCAGGAAATACTCCAGGAGACCAAAGAAAAGCATATATTATATACACCTGGATCACAAAAGTAGGTATCAGTCTGTTCCATATGAAAAAGCTCAAAGCTAGAAAGGCCCTGATAGAATTAGGGTAGAAAAGAAGGTCAACATAAAAGTATGCTTCTATTTCCATATATTGATTTCTGGCATGGTACAAACCATAAGTCATGATTTATTCCAATACTTTTAGGAATGATGCTCTTGGAATTTATCCTGGAGAATGGAGTGTTAATCAATAGGTTTCTCATCCATACTGTTCTTTGTAATCTTGTGGAATATCATACGGTAATGGTAAAGTCCATATGTGCCTATGCTGCTTTCTTCCGTACAGCGAAGGAAGACTTTATGAATTTAACCAAAATATATCTAGTGCTATTCCCAAATAAAAACGTGTTGCCTGGGTGACTTCTTTAAACTATAGCTTTAAAATGAATTCTGAGTGAGCGTAGGACTTCTCATTTTTAAGAGTTTTCGCTTCTCTTTCAAAATAGCTAAGAGAAAGTAATTTTAGAGTTGGATAGATTGAATGTCACAGTGTCTCAATATTTTCACCTTGGGGAATCCCATAATTTCACTTGCCTAACAAGATCCATTACAGCATTGGCCCTGACTCTCAGTAACTGCATACTCTGTTCATACATGCTGGACACACTCTCACATGCACTGACACAGCTTTTAAATGCTGCACTTTTACTGGATTTTTTAAGAAGCAAAATAATTGTCATGATTATTTTGGATACTGGTTTCCTACCATTTCATTTGTTTGTGGAATAAGGGAAGGCCTAATGATCTCTTTCTTGGTCTTAATATCTGGATACTCTATTCCCATCAGAAAGAGTGTTGTTTAATTTTTGAGTAAACACATATGTTTTGCTGCCTCATGATAGCTTGTGTCACATAATGCCATGTATGTGCCAAAGTTTGCTTCCTGAAAATTGGGTGAACTAAGACAGCTTCCTTGGCAAATTTCTGAAGATCATTTACTGTAATCATAAATTGAAGATATGAAAATGAGTAGGATGTGAGAAGCAAAAATGGCTGGGTTGCATTTTGTGTCTGTGTACTTGGGCTTAGTTATACACACATAAACCTGGTTGGGGAAGGAATATACAGATGAGTTTATTCCAGAGGTCAGAACAAAGGACAATTTTTTGGATTATGAAGAGCAAACCAGTGACACAATATCAAAATTTAAATTGAAGTTGTGCATTTATTAATTCTTTTTTTGTCATAGGTTTTCAAAATAGGCCAGAAAATGTATTTTTTTAAGACACTACAAAGACTTCATGTAAAGCAACAGATGTTTCCAAAATGGTGGTACATCTGAGTCATCTAAAGAGATTTTTACAGATTCCTGGACCTCACCTCAGTATTGAATCAAAATTTTTATGAGCAGTATCCAGCCTTCTTATAGTTCACAAAATTTCCTGAGCTGATTCTGAGGGTTCCAGTCTGGCACTGTTTTCTATACCAGCTTCTGGGAGCCACTTCTTCGTATAATTCGGGTCCCTTTCCACTCCAGAGTTCCATACTTTTAAGGAAATAAGCCTGGGTGGGATTTATATAAAGAGAAAATTCTTTATCTCATTGTTTTCCAATAAGGAAAAAAAAGTAATTTTTCAAAAATAAAAATTAAGAACAATTTTGAAATCTTGAGGCACTCTTCTCTATCCATCTTACTAAAGAAATTCAGACCCTGGAATAATAATGTTCAAAGGAATGTAACCAGCATGCCGTGATATCTTAAATGAATAATTGCACATTATTTCTTTGGCTATCATTTATACAGTCTCAGTGATGCAACTTGACTTTGAATTTTATTGCTCATCTGTACATTTCCCTACTTTTCTCTTATCTTACTCTCTGTACTGCTATCAGCTGACTCATAGAATGGGAAAATCTGTGCTTCTCTAGCTGAATCATCTAGTTTACATCAAGTAACCCTAGAAAATCCTTTCTTAGCTGATAGTGTTCTTGCCATTCATGGACATTATCATTCCTGCCTTGAATTGTGCTTCTTTGTTCTGCAATTACAGATGTAGCCTTTGGATTCAAGCAGAGCAAACTACCAGCAAATTCTTCCATAAAATCTCTTAACCCCAATAATTCTTTGCAGCTCTTGAATGCAAAGGGATTTGATTCTCCTTTTATTTCCAAGATGCTCATTGTGCCAGTCCATTAGCAAATTACACCTGATATGTGGCCTTGGTGTTCCCTGCATTTTTCTTTTTGGCTCTATCGGGCCTTCCAGATTGTCACATCATTTCTTTCATTCTGCTGCATTTTGAGTATTTACACAAAGGTGAGAAGCATTCTGGCTTATCTCCTAATGAAATTTATTGTAACACAGAATATATGAGTCTAATTCTTCTGGCTTTGTTTTAAATTGATCATTCTGTCCCTTCTGCCGAAACCACACTTTCATCATGCTAATGGGTTGCCCAAGTAAATGGAAATGAAGGTTCTTCCTCTGGAATATTTGGCTCTCAGGATACATGACTTTTAGCAAATTGAGGTTCAAATAAATTTGCTTCTTTATTATTCTGGTTAATAAAATGTGTTATCTACGTCTATTATGAGAACATACTGTTAAATAGCAGACTTGCAAATCAGGAATCAGGAAAGCAGAATTCAAATCTAGCTAGTAAAACCTACTCATTTGAAAGATGAAGAAGTTGACTAGATCAATGGTTCCCAGATGTCAAGAGAATAGAGTATAATTACCAGAGGCATCTTTTAAATTTACAGAATCTTGGGATTTTATTAAATCAAAATACATAGTTATAAAAATATGTAGGTATATGGCTTACATATTTATTTTGTGAAGCTTCTCAAAGTATTATAATGTATGCAGTTCTGAAAACTATTAAAATTAGATAATATCCATGTCACACAAATTATGTAATCTAAGGATGTGGAGAAGAGAGAAAAAATTATCTGAATAACTTCACCTACTGTATGAGACCAAAGGAAGAGAGTTTATTTGTGTGTGCAAAACCTAAATTTTTCATAGTACATAATCTAACAACTTGTCCGGCAAGTTCAGACAAGCAAACTTGTCCAAACCTAGAATCAGGTATGAGGTCTTGCAATTCTGTAGAGTTTAATGTAATATCCAGGTACATTCCAGAGTATATTTGACAGAAAATTAAAAAGCATTGGCAAAGTCCCTTGAGATTCTGGAGAAAAATATGGGACTATTAAAGTTTCCCACCTGGGAAACTCTGATACTATCTCAAATATTAAGGACTCCAAGTTTAATACCCCAAGCCCTTGATCTTGAAGCTTGCTCTTCTGAAACTTATTTTTGTAATGGAGAAGCTTAGCCTACCTATAATTATGCTTAAAAGTTACTTGCAGAGAACTTCTTTTGTTGCTCAAATGTGGCCTCTCAGTCTCTAAGCCTAACCCTGCAAGTAAAATCATTACACTCCCCACCTTGTGAGACATGACCTCCAGGAATATATTTCTCTGACAACATAGGGCATGAGTGCCAGGGACGAGCCTGGCCCTGGCACCGTGGGATTGACAGTGCTGACCTCATCAAAAGGGTGAGAAATGTAAGAAAATAAGATATTAGTGGTTAAGAGATTTCAAATACAGTCAAAAGGGTATTCTGGAGGCTAGTTTTATGCAAGCTTCAGCTAGATACTGCTAATTGCCATGGTTTGCCAAGCCCCAACCAACAGTATTCTTGTAAACTTTAAAGAATGTTCAAGGCTCTATCTGAGACTTTATTAAATTTTCACTCACTAGGTTTATTTTTCAAGAACCAAAACCTCTAGGTTGTTTCTATGCAAGGTAAGCTATGAGACCCAGAGTTAACTGTCTCTCTAAGAGCATCAATCCATTATATCTCCCTACCCCATAATGTCAACATCCATTTTCAATACCAAGAAGTTAGGATGGTTGTGTAGTTAAGGTTCTCTAGACAAATTGAACTAACAAGAGAGATGTGTAAATTTGAGATTTATAAAGGTGTTTCATACGACCATAGGAATGGAAGAGTCCAAAATCCATAGGGCAGGCTGTGAAGCTGGCAGCTATGATGAAGGTTCTGGATGAACTCCACACAAGAGATTTACTTGCTGAAAGGGCAGTGAAAGAGTCTCTCTTCTCCCTTTAATTCAGTTGATTGGATTATCTAATTGTAGGAGACACACCTTGGTTGATCTCATTGTAATCACCCACAGATACAACCAATTGATTAATGATGTAATACACCAGCCCTCTAGTTTATCAACCAACAATGAAATATTCTTGCAGCAACAGTGAGGCCGGTGCTTGCCTGACCAGACTGGGCATAATGATTTGGCCAAGATGACACCAGAACTTAACCAAAACAGTCCATCCTTTGTCAGCTTGGCAGGTATACACATCACCTTGAAACACGCTTAATTTCCAAATAGAGCACAATAACAGACATATGTTTTGCCAACCAATACTCAACTGTCCTGAATACAACCAGAAACACAAATACATCTTTTGTGTTGTGTTTCTGTTTGTGAAGTTCAAGTCCTTAGGCAACATTCATTCTTAAACTTCATATCCTATGACTTAAATACTACAACATGAACAGTACAACTTATATGTCATATGATTAGAGGACAACAAGATATTTGCTCATGTACAAATGCAAACATACTCATAATGAAGCAGGGAAGAAAATTTGAAGACGTCAGTTCATCCCTTTCCTTCACCACTGTATCCAGTGTATGTAACAACAATTAGCCAACATCATTACACCTCTCCATCCCACAAAACTCCATAAAGGTGTCAAAATCACTCACCCAGATCCTTGACTCATATAAACATACAATTAGCATAATATTATGGTGATATTTTGAGTATCTTTTTTGCCAACTCACCTAATGGACCCTCAGTGCCATCTTGATTATTGAAAACAGAGTCATTAGTGACTCTGAGCCTAGTTAGAGTGAAAAACCAATTGTAAAACCCATTTTTAAGATTCTGTTTCTCAAGAACCATTCCTGATACCAAGCTGTTTTAGTCATCATTCTCTAGAGAAAGAGAACCAACAGGAGAAATCTATAAATAAAGGTGTCTCACACAATCATGGGAATAGAATAGTCCAAAATCTGTAGGTGAGTAAGTAAATCAGTAAGTAAAGCAGGTGGCTCTGATGAAGGGTCTGGATGAACTCCACAGGAGAGGCTCACTGGCTGAAGAAGCAGTGAAAAATTCTTCTTCCTTAAAATCCTTCAAATGATTGGATTATCTCATTGAGGGAGACACACTTTAGCTGATTGAAGATGTAGTTAGCCACAAATAAAATCAACTGACTGATGATTTAATATACCAGTTTTAAAGTTTATCAATCAGCCACAAAATACTTTTGCAGCAATTGTCAGGCCAGCGTTTGCCTGACCAGACTACTGCACATAATCTCTTGGCCAAGTTGACACCAGAACCTAACCATCACAATGATCATTGCCAAATATTGCTAAGGATTGATAGGAATGAAGAATAAGGAGGAATTGTAACAGAGAAGATAGGATTTAATAAGTGAGTATGACTACTGAATCATTATACTGATATTTCTTTTTAGTCTCCAATGTCTTAGAGCAACAGAAGGGAATACCTGAAATTGTGGAGCAGTAACCTATACCACACTTTGAAATTTGTCCTATAACTACTTGTGAAAACATTCTTTGAAACTTATTGCTTTTTCTTTTTTCTTCTTATTTTATTTTATTTTTTTTCACATGGGCAGGCACCGGGAATTGAACTCTGATCTCCAGCATGGCAGGTGAGAATTCTGACACTGAGCCACCATCACATTGCCCTGAAACTTATTTTTTTTTTATATGTGTTATATTTCACAGCAAAATTTCTTTAAAAAAGAAAATAATTTTTATGTAATTTAATTTAAAAAGATAAAGGGAGAATTTCTAAAATTTTATTCTTCACAATGAGGTCAAAAGTTTAGTGGACAAATTTCAAGACACATAGATTCATGAGCCTGCTTTTTCTGCACAATCCCAGGCATAACTTAAAAATAACAGAAGATACCATTTCCACTTTATGTTCCAAGAGCCCCACATGGGAAGAGTTGGAGTTGCAATAGAGTGTTAGGAATAGAGTAAAGAATGACTCTCAGCTCCCTTTCTCAGTCTCAATAAAGAAATAATATAGGAAACAGAGTGGAATGAGATGCTCGCAGGTCCCATATTACTCCCTCTATAGATATGTGTAATGAAGTCTGATGATCTTCCAGGAACCAATTAAGGTATCACATAACAAGTCGGTGAAAGGGTATAGAACCACTCCCTTAAGTTGGGATGTTGGAATAGGAGGTGGAAAATGGCTTTAAAGATTTCCCACTTTAAAGATGGATAATTTCTGACAAAAGTGTATGCATACGGATCATTTTTTCTTAAAGCAGAGAAGTAGACTAAATGACATCAGAGGTTCTTTCAAGGTAATGGCTATTTTATAGATATGATTCCTTGATTGAATACTGAAAATAAAGGTATGTCACCAATCCAAATCTTGATAAGCAGATGGAAAACCAAATAAAAACTAGAAAAAAAAAGGCTCCCTCATTCAGTTAGATTATTTAGTATTATTGATCATATCCCACTAAAACTGGAAAGGGAACATATGATCTAGGAAATATAAAGCTATAAAAAATATGGGTGATTAGAAAGGAAAAGACTGTGGGGTCCTGGTATCCTAATGCATTAAAACATGACAAAAACACACCTCAGAATGTTATTTTTCTTTAAACATGTGGTGTTTAGAAAAAAAAAAAACTTTGAGAAAAACATCCCACTGAAACCCTCTGACTTGAAGAAGACAGAGTTGCCGTTTAAGGGTCACAGCTTAATGGAACAAAATTGTGTAGACAACATAATATCACTTCCCTGTCATAGTGCATGAACTATTTGTTTCCATTGGTTCAAAGGCCCTGAATTCATACATTTTCTGAATGAGGCAGAATCAGGATTATCGAGTATGTCCTCTCTGGCATTGTGCCTATATGTCTGTTTTGAACATTTCTCATATACCAGGGCCTGGATTGGTTACTGTGGGCTCCTTCCCTTGCATACATATATGTATAAGCCAAAAATTACCATGAAAATTGCTATAGCAATGAATATGATAATTAATAATTACTATATGGTACAACTGTGCAATTGAAGAAAGGGGAGAGAATAAAAATGATAATGTAGAGAGATTTAGGGAAAGAAGTGGGGTTTTAGAACATTCTTGATGGTTGAACTGGATTTCAGTTGCTGGTGTTGATCTTGAGAAAGATGAGAGGAACTACAAGCAGAGGAAAAAATGTGAACAAAAGCAGAGAAGCAAGGGAATAAAAATAGTGCCTTATTTGTCTTTATACTCTTCTCAGTGCCTAGCATCAAGTAAGCAGTTAATAAATTTGTGTTGAAATTAATAAGGGAAAAAGCACATTCAGTGAATTCTAAAACAGAGATTGTCACAGGCAGAGTGGAAATATGAAAGCCTGATGGACCTCTGGGACATTGAAACACATATTATGGTTTGGGGTCTTTATACCATTTGATAGAAAGCCAATGAACCATCTTAATGAAAAGATCATGATAGTTAAATAAATTCTATGAAGGTAGTTCTTATAGTCATTTTGATTCCAAGAAGGAGATAAGTGATTACTTCATGGAGGAAGAAGAGGGTATAGTTAAAAGCCAAAACACTGTTCCAGATGAGAGGTGACAACAAGTTGAGGGTAGGTCATGCAGAATTCTGGGTGTGGGAAATGGGATGATTTTAAATGCTTTTTTCAGAATTGAAGGTAAGACTTGCCAACTTACTGACTTAGAAACTGAGATAGGGACAAGAGGTGAATTTAAGGAGAATTATTTGAAATGGATTGCCTACAGCTGTGTAGATGCCATTTTCTAACACAGAGAACATGGAAGAAGGAACAGGTTTACACCAAGTGTGGACTAGAGATATTGATCTCTGATAACGTCACTCAACTAATTAAGCACATTAGAAGACATGAGAACAAAACCCTTGAATTTATAATAAAACAAAAAAATCTCCGCAAGAGATCCTGAGGTAAATCCCTCTTTAGGAATCATGTCAGCAAATTTAGTATTTTCTCTTTACCATGACATCACTTGAGATCCAAGTAGGAAATCTAATACTGGTTGGGGGGTCTGGACTCCAAAGACATCATTGTGAAGCTGGCAACTGCCAGGAGGAGGAATAATTAAGGCACAATGCACAAAACGTTATGGGCAAGTGATTTCCTGGCTGTCTTTGCTAAGACTTTATGATGTAAATAATATGGCAATATTGACTGAAACTACCATCTAAAATGAAAAAGACAAAATGGACTATGTGCCTGGGGGGTGGGGGAAAACTAGAGTCTAGTTAAAACAGGCAAGAAATAGGCAATTCAGGTCTGCTCTATTGTAAAAATGTGCTTTCTATTTTTTCATTTATTTTGTGCATGTTTCCTGTTACCATTAGATTGTTAAGGTCTCGAGGAACAAAAATAACCTAAACATCAAGAAAAATATTGTTCTGCTGTTAATCTAGGTAAAAAGTGTCTAGCAGGGAAAATATGACCCATTCCACTGTTTAAAAATTGAACCATAGGTCTGAGTTGATTTAGGGCTCAAATTCTAACTGTGAAAAAATTAAAAATTGCCTAGAATGTCCTCTATCAGTCACATCTGTTCTAAACATTTTATGTGTACAGGTGTTTCAGTTCTCTTGAATAAAATTTTATTCCCCAACATTGTGCAGAAAAATAACAGAGTTCATGGAAATACTACAGTTGGAATAGAGCACTGAAATTACGTACAATTTTGTAACTGGTACACTAACAAAATCCTAACAAGTATACAAGAACAATTCAAAGATGTTTGAAACTACTAATAAAAAAAACATGATAAATATTTTAATTATTATTTTTTAACAAAAGCTGAATGTTTTTTGTTGAAAGAGAGGGGAAGAAAGAGTTGAGGTTGCAAAATTCTAAAGACAAGGGCAAAATATACAGAGACTGGGGAGAATCAAGAATTTCTAAGACAAAATTTATGGTCAAATTGAAAGGGAAGGAAGAACTGTAGCACATTTTTAAAAATCTTAAGCTCTTTTACAGTTTACTGCACTCAGCTGTTAGTGCACTTTGATTAAGCTGCTATTACATAATGGCACAGACATAAAGAGACTGGGGGAATAATCTATGACTTGATATAGCTTTCCTTTCCACAAATCATGTACAGACTAATTTAAATGACATAAATAGGAATCTAGCAAAACAGAACTTTTATCTTGTTAAAACTTCACAATAAACCTATGAAGTAGTTCCTATAAATATCCTTATTCTATCAAATTTAAGAACCAACATATTAAATTCTCCCCTAAGAGAACCCAGGAAGAGGAAGAGTTGAGATTAGAAGTTTACAGAAAGCTTGCCTCCAAAATACACAACTTGAACTATTATATTATACTGCCTATCAATGGAATCTACTTGGGAAACTGGTATAAGATTCCCAAATTCAGAATTCCAGTCTCTTTACAGCATACAATGAGAAATAAAACAAAACAAATTAAAAATTGCATGTATGTATTTCATCTTAGCAAGGTTAAGTTGTATAAAAATGATTAAGGACAATATGGTTAACAATCTAGCAGTAGGTAAATGGGGAATTGGCTTGACTTTTAGGAGATAGTCAGGTAGAAGTGAAAGAGGTAGTGACTGATATATGACCTGACAATACCACTCCTAGGTATTTACCAAAAAAAAAATAAAAGTGAAGCAGACATTTTGTACACCAATACTCATTGCAGCAATATTCACAATAGCTAAAAGGTGGAAGCAATCCAAGTGTCTACCAATAGATGAATGGAGAAAGAAAATGGGGTATTGTTGGCCATAAAAAGGAATGAAGTTCTAATACATATTAAAACATGTATTATCTAACATGTGTATTCATTGATGAATCTTAAAGACATTGTGTTAAGTGAAATAAGTCAAAAAAGAGAAAATATTATATGGGTTAATGTATATGAAATACCTAGAATATGCAAATTCATGGAGACAGAAAGTAGATGATAAATTATCAGGAGGCAGGGATGGAGAAATGGGGAGTTATTGCTCAATACGTACAGAGTTTCTGTTTGGAGAAATTAAAATGTTTTGGTAATGGATGGTGGTGTTGTTGCACTACATCGTGAATGTAATTAATGCCAATGAATTGAACTCTTGAATATGATTAAATGTGAAATTATGAATTATATATATGCTATCACAATAAAAAGTTAAAGGCAAACAAACAGAGATTAGTGGTTGAAACTGAGAATTTATTGCTCTTACTAATGGTCAAAGAGGTTGTGGTACAAGAAAACAAAATATGGGATAAAGTGTTGGGAATATCTGAAGTTAAAAATATGAAGTATATTTGAATAGAAAGAGACAGTAAATTAAACAAATGGTAAATTGATATCCAGATAGGTAAGAAGCAAATTGAAGAAATAAAGTTATCACAAATATATACATACATAATATTCAGAATTTCTGATATTAATCCAAAATTAGTCATTACTAACATCTCAGGAAGGCAAAAGAATTAAGAATTTTAAATGGGGTACAAGATAGAAAAGGGGGTAAGTGGTTTTAACTTTATAGGAATTTTTAGTAGGATGAATAATGAAAACAAGCCATTGAGTTTGGTAACTCGAAGATATATTTGATATTTCATCTCAATTCATATACCCTTCTTTGGATTTTCCTGTTTCCACACACCCTAGGAAGGGTAATATAGGATGGCTCAATCCATTGGGCCACAGGAGTTTTGACCCAGAGTGACACACGATCTGGGGAAAAACAATATATAGCAAGGGCTAAAACAACCCAACCCCTTCCTCAGGAATCTGAATTTAGAACCATGAGCAATTTTAACAATTGAGTTAGTTATGGTGAGCTAGGTTCCAAAGTCTTGAATGGGCTTCTTGGAGACCTAAAGCTATATGCAATTTGAGAGTCTTGCAGAGAAGGAAAACACACACACAGAAAAGGAGAATGGAGCAAATATTCAGAAGTAAAAACTCTGTGATGCAGAAGAGAAAGGCTACCTAATGATTCCTCATTTTCTGTGACAAATGATTTTACATATAGAGTTGGGTACCATAGAATTTCTCTGAATATTTGCAAAAGTCACTTTTTCCCCTTGAGCTAGTTAGAGTGGGCTTCTGTTAATTATGGATTTTCTTGTGGTCTAGTTAATTCAGATATGTGAAAGTCCGTTCTGCTCACAGACTCTAAATCAAGATTTGTCTCTGTTTTCACTTCCCATAGCATTAATTCCTATACACAATTCTCTTTCCTATCCCTTACTTCCCCCCTCATATAAGGTGCATTTCTTTTTCTCTGTAGTAGCCTCTTTTCTGCTGAACTCTGTCCCTCTCAGCCAGGGGTAAGTGACTAAATTACATTTCTCTCAGAAAGGCTTCTGTTAGCCATCTATGCTATTGCAAAAAATGTGCATTGCTCAGTATTGCATTCCATCAATTGTTGTAATAAACAGCTCAAAAGCCAATGTTGTCTTATTTAATTTACCTTGTCCTTTCTTCTGTTTGTATATGCTAATATACATACTTTCTTTTGAATGTATTGAGTCTATATTTTTTGCAGAAATCTATGTCCATAAAAAGATGGCAAAAGCAGAAATAGAGATTAAAAAATCAGCAAGTAGATTCTTCATCTTGTTTTCAAGATATCACACATCAGTGATGGGGTTTGCAGATTCAGACTGGTCATTTATTAGAGGGTACTAGCATTTCCTTAAGCAAGTTTTTCATCCTGAAGAGTTTACTTATTTCCATCAACTCTTCCAATACAGCTAGATTCAGAAAAAAAAAAAAAAAAACTCCTAATGCACTAAATATTCTGTGAGAGGTCATTAGTTACCAAACTCCTCCACTCTCACCTTTGTCCCTCATATTTCTCCCTGGTCACATTTCTCTGTCATTGAAATAGCTTAATTATTGACTCCATCTCCTGAGATCTACTATTGGACTGTTAATTGCAGCCTGTCAGATCCCCTTTTTCTGTTCTGTCCTTGGTTCCTAATGTACTCACTGTTTTGGTGCATTTTTACAATAATAGACCATCTCTTCATCTGCTTTAATCCTCAAAATAGGCAAAATTGCTAAGTCTTCACAATTTTTCCAATAGGAGAGAGGTATCATAGTTTAGTGAACTTTCCTACAAACAAAATTGGCTATTTCTTTGACCTCTTCAACTTTATACACACATGCTCACACAAAACAAATAATATGTGATTGTGACAAGTAGAGAGAATGATGATTTTAAGAAACAGGGTTTATACCAAGTGGACCTTAGCCATGTATTGAGCTTCACCTGAAAGTAAACACGCTGTTCAATCAGCACTCCCAAAGTGTTAACTACTCACAATCAGTTAATCTTCTAGAAAAAATAATAATAGTATTAAGAGGTAGCATGTAGTGTATGCTTCCTATATTGTAACTCATTTGGTTCATTGAAGAGGAAGAAACTGGTCCATTAAGAGCAAGATTCAGCAATATACTAAAGGTTATAGTTAATAAGTAGCAGAGAGGCCGTTTGGGATCAGTCAGTGGAGCTTCAGGTAACACAGACTAAACTACTTTGCTAACTGCCATCTCCTAATTTTCTCCTCAAAAAAATCCACATTCTGGGTAAAATGGTGAAAACTATAGTGTATGTAGCAATGGGCTCACAGCTCTGGGGATGGGGTGGGTTCAGTAATAATAAAGACTGATGGAGTTCAAATGGAAAACTCCTGCAGTATTTCTTCTTTTAATATTTTTATTGAGATGTCTACACATACATGCATTCCATACATGGGGTACAATCAATGGTTCACAATACACAGTGATAAATAGCTGTGTATTTATCACCGTGATCATTTTTTTTAACATTTGCATCATTCCAGAAAAAGATATAAAAAGAAAAAATTTATACATACTGTACTCCTTACCCTTCCCTCTCACTAACCATGAGTAATTCCATCTACCAGATTTATTTTACCCTTTGTCCCCTCTATTATTTATTTATATATTTATTATCTATTTTTTTTACTCATCTGTCCCTACCCTGAGTAAAAGAAACATCAGACACATGTTTTCACAAATGCACAGTTCACATTGTAAAAGTTATGTTTTTATACAATCATCTTCAAGAATCAAGGCCACTGTAACACAGCTCAACAGTTTCAGGTACTTCCCTCCAGCCACTCCAATACACCATAAACTAAAAAGGGATGCCTATATAATGCATAAAAATAACTTCTAGAATAACCTCTTGACTCTGCTTGAAATCTCTCAGCCACTGAAACTTTATTTTGTCTCATTTCTTTCTTTCCTCTTTCATCAAGAACACTTTCTCAATCCCTTGATGCTGGGTCCTGGCTTATTCCAGGATTTCTGTCCCACATTGCCAGGGAGATTTAGACCACTGGTAGTCATGTTCAACATAGGAGGGAGGGCAGTGAGTTCACTTGCCAAGTTGGCATAAAGAGGCCACATCTGAGCAACAAATGTCTCTGGGGGTGATTTTTAGGCATAATTTTAAGTAAGCTTAGCCTATCCTTTGCAGTAATAAGTATCATAGGGGTGAACCCCAAGATTGAGGACATGGCCTATTGATTTGGTTGTCCCTCACTGCTTGCAAGAATATCAGAAATTCTCCAAATGAGGAAGGTGAATACTTGCACCTTTCTCCTCAGTCCCCCAAGGGGCTTTGCAAATATTTCTGTATTCACTGCCCACACTACTCTGAGATTTATTGGGGCATCCACTAACCTGAATAAACCAATAAAATTTCATGCCCTATTCAGGATTCCATATACTTATGGTGTTCAAGTAAACTAACCACACGAGTTAAATTCAGAAATGCACTACCTGAAATATAAATTTTGCACCAAATAAACATCTCTCCCTTTAGTCTAACACAGAAGTTTAAGTTTTAAAGTATGGACAATATCATACTTTACTCCATATTCTGTTACACCTTGGTACTATTCAGAGTCAGCTTCATTTATATTCCTACTCAAAGTCCGATCACTTTTTCAACTTTTTAAACAGTTCCTGTCGGTGGTACTGCTGGCTTTCAAAGCTTCAACACTCTAACTCTGAGTCTCAGGTGTCTCATAAATACCTGAAGTTCCTTGAAACAACCAGGTTATATACAAACAGCTCAGTATCTCAGAATTTAGAAATAAAGCTACACTGCCTGAATATATGTGACTGCTGTAATAGCTTACAATCCACAACCCTTTACAACAGGCTCTGACCTGATAAGCCATGTCCTCAATTTCAGTTCACTGAGTTTTTATATTATAGTTAGTCCACATGATTGAGGCATGGTAATATTTGTCTTTTTGTTCCTGACATTTCTTTCAATATACAATCCTTAAGGTTCATACACCTAATTGTATGCCTCATAACTGCATTCCTTCTTGTTGCCTCTCAGTAGTCTATTGTATGTATACACCATAGGGCCCCCTTCCATTCCTCAGTTGTTGTACCCTTAGGCCACCTCCATCCATTGTGGATCACAAACACTGCTGCTATACACACCAGTGTGCAAATGTCCATTCCTGACCCCACACTCAGTTCCTCCAGGGTTTCAGGATCATATGGCAAACCCACACCTAGCCTCCTGTGAAACCACACACTGCCTTCCAAGGGGCTGCATCTCTCAGTTTTCCTACCAATAGTGAGTAGGTACATCTCTTCTCTGCATTTTCGCCACCATTTTTTCTCTCTGTTCATTTTTAAATGGTTTTACTCGCATATCATACAATCCAACCCAGGTATATAGACATGACTTCACCACTATAATGTATATGAAAACATTTCCTTTTCTTTCCCAAAAAGTCCATACCCCTTTCCCATGTCCCCTGCCCACCTGTTGACAATTAGTTTTGGCATAATGCTTTGTTACATTCAGTGGAAGCATATTACAATATTACTGTTGACTGTAGACTCTAGCTTGCATTCAATGTGCATTTTCCCATATACCATATATTTTCAACACCCTGCAATATTGAGATACATTTGCTCTCCCTCGTGCAAAAACATGTTTTGTATGTACATTTAATCTCCATCATTGTCCACTCATGGCATTTCTAAGTTATACCATCGAAGTCTTTTATCCTCTATCTTTCCTTCTAGTTTCATACATGCCCCAGTCTTTCTCCTCAATAATACTCACGTTTAGCTTCATTCACTGAATGAAACTCTCCGCAATCATACTCAGTTTAGCTTCATTCACTGATTGAAGTAGAAGAACCAACTTCTGGTATTATTGTGCTATCCATTTCTGAATTTTTACAATCAGTCCTGAGGCACAATCTGTATTCCTTCCACACCAATTGCCCAATCTGTACCCTATTTCTATCACTGGATAAACTGTGTTCTTAACTTCAATTCTCCAATTTCACTCATTAGTGTTTGTTCATATTAGTGAGATCATACAATATTTAACCTTTTGTTTCTGACTAACTGCATGAAGCATAATGTCCTCAAGGTTCATGCACATTGTTACATACTTCATGACTTTATTCTGTCTTACAGCTAAGTAATATTCCATGGTATGTATATACCAGAGTTTGTTTAGTGACTCATCTGTTGATGGACATTTAGGCTGTTTCCATCTGTTGGCAATCATAAATAATATTGCTATAAACATTGGTGTGCAAATGTCCATTTGTGTCCTTGCCCTCAGGTCCTCTGAATATATACTTAGTAATGGGATTGCTGGATCATATGGCAATTCTATGCAAAGCTTCCTGAGGAACTGCAAAACTGTCTTCCAGAGTGGTTGTACCATTTTATATTCCCACCAACAGTGGATAAGTGTGACTCTTTCTGCACATCCTCTCCAGTACTTGTTATTTTCTTACCTCTCTCTCTCTCTTTTTTTTTTTTTTTTTTTTTGGTAATGACCAAATGGCCATTCTAGTGGTTGTCAGATTATATCTCACTGTGATTTTGATTTGCATTGCTCTAAGAGCCAGTGAAACTGAACATCATTTCATGAGCCTTTTAGCCATCTGTATTTTCTCTTCTGAAAAGTATCTGTTCATGTCTTTTGCCCATGTTTATATTGGGTTGTTTGTCTTTTTATTGTTGAGTTGAAGAACTTCTTTATATATTCTACATACTAAACCCTATCTAATATGTGGTTTGCAAATCTTGTCTCCGATTGTGTAGGCCACCTTTTTACTTTCTTGACAAAATTCTTTGATGCACAAAAATGTTCATTTTTGTGGCGTTCCAATTTATCTATTTTTTTTTCTCAATGCTCATGCTTTGGGTGTAAGGTCTTTGAAACCACCTCCTATCACAAGATTTATGAGCTATTTTCGACATTTTCTTCTAAAATTTTTATGGTCTTAGCTGTAATGTTTAGGTGTTTGTCCATTTTGAGTTAATTTTTATATAGGTTGTGATATATGGATCCTCTTTAATTCTTTTGCATATGGATATCCAGTTCTCCCAACACCATTTATTTAAGAGGCTGCTTAGTTCCAAGTGGGTTGGCTTGACTGCCTTATCAAAGATCAATTGTCCATAGATGAGAGAGTCTATATCTGAATATTCTATTTGAGCTACTTGATGACTGATTTAATCTCTTTATTTGTGATTTTTTTGAGGTTATCTAATCAAGTCAGTGTTGGTTGTTGATGCCTTTATAAGAAGTTGTCCATTTCATCTACCTTGTCTAGTTTAGTAGCCATATTGTTCATAGCATCCTCTCATTTCCTCCTTTATTTCTGCATGGTCATAGATTATGTCTTTTCTTCCATTTCTGGTTTTATTTATTTGCATCCTTTGTCTTTTTATTTTTTTCAACTAGCTAAGGGTCCATCTATTTTATTGATTTTTTCAAGGAACCAACTTCTGGTTTTGTTGATTTTCTCAATTGCTTTTATGTTCTCATTTTCATTCATTTCTGTTTAAATCTTCATTATTTCTTTTCTTTTGTTTGCTTTGGGGTTAGTTTACTATTCTTTTTCTAGTTCTTCCAAGTGAGCAGTTAATTATTCAATTTTTGCTCTTTCTTCTTTTTTTAATATAGGCACTAAAGACAATAAAATTCTCTCTTGGTACTGCCTTTGATGCATCCCATAAATTTTGATATGTTGCGTTTTCATTTTCATTTTGCCTTGAGATATTTACTGATTTCTCTTGTAATTTTTTCTTTGACCCAGTAGTTGTTTAAGAGTGCCTTGTTTAGCCTCCATATATTTGTGAGTTTTCTGCCCCTCTGCCTGTTATTAATTTCCAACTTCATTCCATTATGATCTGAGAAAGTGTTTTGAATGATTTCAATCTTTTTAAATTTATTCAGACTTGAATGAATTGATGAGAGCAGGGAATTGAAGTCTCCAACTATAATGATAGAGGTGTCTATTTCTCCCTTCAGTGTTGTCAGTATTTGCCTCATGTACTTTGGACCACTGTGGCTTGGTGCATAGATATTTATGATTGGGAAGTTTAATCCATTAATATTTAATGTTATTACTGTAAAAGCAGTACTTTCTTCTACCATTTTATCTTTTGGATTGTATATGTCTTATCCATTTTTTTTTCTCTTTTTACTTTAACTTACTTGATTTCTACACTCTTCTCCAGACTGTTCTCTCCTTACTTGCAGAGCTCATTTCTTAGTTACAAATTCTCTCGGTGATTGTTTGTCTGACCATATTTTAATCTCCCCTCATTTTTGAAAGACAGTTTTGCTGGATATGGAATTCTTGTTTGTCAGCTTTTCTCTTTTAGAATATTAAATATGTCATATCCCCACCTTCTTACCTCCATGGTTTCTACTAAGAAATTCATACTTAGTCTTTTTGAGCTTTCCTTATATGTGATGGATTGTTTTTCTCTTCCTGCTTTCAAAAATCTTTCTTTCTCTTTGACATTTGACTCATTCAGTTCAACTTATTTTAGGCCTTTAGCGTAAGTTCTGCTCAACTGATAAGAATTTTTCAGTTCTTGTTTTTCTGTTTCTTGCCCTACATATACAGAGTCTTTTTTTCAGGTGGCTCTCAAAATTATAGAAACTGATGAGATTTTCCCAAGCCAGACAGGCCCACCGCTCAGGACAAAAGGGTCACCAGAATCCATTTTCCCTGAAGGTGATACCAAACAGGTTGTCAGACTTTCCTATAAAGCCTCTGGACTCTGTGTTTTTCCTATCCTACCCATCTTGTGGCACTTGTCTGCCCATGGCTTCCCACAAGTGTACAGTGATGTGGTTCTTTTAATTGCAGCAGTCTCTCCCTGTTTGGGGCATGATGAGACAAAAGTGCAGCTGAATACTGACTTTGTTTCAGTTTTCTAGTCCACTTGAGCTGGTCCCCACCTTTCTCTTGGGGAAAATACAACCTTTAGGGAATTAACTCTTTTCACCTGACTAATTACTTTGTCTCGCAGACAAGCTAAATTCTGCCCTTACCTGGAGCAGTGCTAGAGCCTGAAAGGGCTTCCAGTTGTACCTAATGAGCTGTTAAGGCATACAAAAAGCAAAAAAGAACTTTTTTCAGAGTCAGAACCTCTCTCCTTGGGTTTATCAATGACATGCTTAAGTTGGTATGTGGCTTTATGTATCTCCAGGCTCTATGTGCACCCTTTTCTTGGGGTTCAGCCCTTTTCCAGTATTTTTTATTGTCTGACTCAATGAGCTTCTTTTTATTCTGTCAGCCCTGTCTCCTCTCTGTTGTAATAAAAACTCCTAGTGCCTTTATTGCTTATTCGAGGTTTATCTGTGCTTGGGGCCTATTTTCAGTATTCAGAATTTGTTAATTAATTCCACTATTGGTGCTTGGTTGTGCTAAGCCTTTGGTGTTAGTAAAGTCTGTTAACTTTCCCCTTGGAGAACCAGCCTGCTGTGCCCATGCGGGAAGGGCACTGACCTCCAAGGCTTGGGGGACTTACAGTTGGGGTCTCAGCCTTTCCACTTGGTTCAGAGTGATGTACACTGTGTGCCTGGTCACTGATGTAGCCACACCAGTTGTTCTGTAATGTTCCTGACTATTTACTAGCTGTTCTGGAGGACAAACTAAATTCCACCTCACTGAGCTGCCATCTTGCCCCAAAAATCTCTCCTGTGTAGCATTTCAATCACAGATCCATAGGCATGCATACCACTCAGCTACTGTGAGGGGATGTTCTTGGGAAGATCAATCTCATGGACTGCTAGACTATTGCTTTCACCAAGCTGAATCACAAAGGCTGAGAGTTGAGGGCATATGTATAGAAAATGTTTGGGTATTTTAAAAGATTTGGAAAAGTTTCTAATAGTTATTTAAGTTTCAGAAAAATGGCATTCAAACTTGGCATTATAATGGGGGAAAGGATGTTATAAGTTCTCAGTGCTGGTTATATGAGTAGGAAAGCCAAAACCTGAGTTGCAGCAGAGGTTGAAAGTCAGGAGAGACAGGCAGGATGTCAGAACTTAAAAACCAAAATAAAAGCAGAGTCAAGATCATGTCCAGACACAGATATTCATTTTATCTCAACCATATACTCCAAGTACCAGATGGTAAGAATGAGAGTCAAGAGTATCTGTGGGACAATCTGAGGTCAAAGAATGAATGAATAAAAACATAAAGGTGGATTTTTCAGTAGGTAAAAGTTTTTTTAAAATAGTGAGATGTGGAAATTATTTTAAAGAACTAAGACCTTATTTCTCTAGAGAAATATTTTAGTCTTAATGTTAGGGTGAGTTTATAATTTGACAGCCAAACACCGACATTTCTGATAGTGCAATGAAGAGCAATTCATAATTTTGATGGAAAATGGAAAACTGAATATGTCCCAGGCAAACTGAAAATATGAGATCACCTTACTGAGAGGCATGGTTCCTTTATGTTTATGCTCTAATTACTCCAAAAATGATGTAGATTCTGAAATAATTAAAATAAGCCTAGGCTAAAGTTACAGTATCTGAATATTGACCCCAGGTCAGTCACTAGCTTGATATTTTGACACTGATGAATCACATAACTTTTCCAAGCCTTTTTTTTTCGTCTTTTGTTTTCCTTCTCTATAGGCCTACTTGCACTGTGAAGTTTGTATCTTTTCTGAGGTTCAAATGAGGAAATGTTTTGATGATAAACATAGCATACCTACTGGCTTAGGAAGTTTTAAAGGTAGTTGAGATCAATTACTGTCTGCTTGGGGTGACTTCAGTGCCACCAGTCAATCTCCTTGGTTCTCTAAAATATCTCTTCCACTCTGGCATCTGAAAAATAGTCAAGTATTTGCATGCATGACTTAAAGATGTTCAGTTTTGCAAACATTGCAATACATTTTGGTCCATATAATTTAGACTTTGTTTTTTAAAGAGGAGGGATTTTGAGGTCAGGTTGTAAGATAAATTAAACAAGAACCCCAGGTATTCCCACAAAGAAACAATAGGGTATGAAATACGTGAAGTGATGTCAGCTGAAGATAGCTTGCTCAAACACCTGTAAGACTAGAAGCAGTCTTGCATCAAGAGATGTTCAAGCAAGTAATAGGCAAAGCCTCTTTCTTCATGACACCAGTGCAGTGCTTTGAAGAGTGAGTGTATTAATTTAATCAGCGAGTTGTCTTGCCTACCCAGCTTGGAGTGATGGGTTTGACAGACATTTACATCCATTAGATGGAGCTGACTGGTTGCTCTGGCAGAGTGTAGAAGTAGTGTAACATCAAAGATGTGGATTTGGCAAGTGAATTTGGGGTTGATTGATGTGAGTCACAAAATGAAAGGCTTTAATGATTAAATTCTTTTTTTTAAATATTTTTATTGAGAAATCTTCACACACATACAGTCTGCACATGGTGTGCAATCAAAGGCTCAAAATATCATCACATAGTTGTGTATTCATCACTATGATCATTTTTAAAACATTTGCATCACTCCAGAAAAAGAAATATGAAAAAAAAGAAAAAAAAGTGTGCATACCATAACCCCTTCCCTCCCTCTCATTGACCTCTAATATTTCAATCTACACAATTTATTTTACCCAATATCCCCCCTATTATTTATTTATTTTTTATCCACATTTTTTTACTCACCTGTTCACACCCTGGATAAAAGGAGCATAAGACACAGGTTTTCACAATCACATGGTCACATTGTAAAAGCTATATCATCCATCCTCAAAAATCAAGGCTACTGGAACACAGCTCAACAGCTTCAGGTGTTTCCCTCTAAGCACTCCAATACACCATAAAATAAAAAAGGATGGATGATTGAATTTTAAAAATACCAAATTGCAGAAACCTCACTCAATGATGGCCATCCTCAAGGTTTCAGTTTTGGTCAAGTTTTGGAGCAGAGATTCTCCTTGAAGGTATTAGACAAACCCATTGTCAGAACACTTTGGAAGCATATCATAAGTAATTTGCAATGAATATTAGTTAAAACACAGAAAAGGATTTGCCATTATATACTTAGATCTGATTCAAGTGATCTCTTGGGAAAGATTTCTTCTATTCTCTTTTATTTTACTCTTCTTTCTTGAAAGAGAGGAAAGTCCACGATGTCTATAATCAATGCCTATTTGTGTCCATAATCCTGTTACATCCATGTAAGCATGTCTCACATAAAGATATGTTGAGAGGCACCCTCCAAATGACAGACAATTGACACTGCACGGTATGCATTTTAACTTAACATTATCACATTTCACCCTATTATCTCCAGTGAAAATGGCGGGTATTTCCACTATGTCATACATTCCAGTATGTGGTACATTTCCCAGTGTCCAGAGCAAGCACAGCATATACCTTTGAACCATTTCTCCTATTACAATGTTCATTCACTGAAAGAAAGGTAACTGTACACTAGAAACTTAGCTATTATTTTTAGTAATATTATTATTATTATTAACTCACTATCAAACTAGACCCTTTTAGTCAAATATCTTAAAATTTATATACTTTACTTAATAAATTCTTCAGGTAAAAATGTAAATGTTAGGAACCAATGAAAAAACAACTAATTTTTATAATACAAAATAGTTCTTCAAATATGTTTCTTATGAATTTCAACATGATTTGAACCAGTGGAATATTGGAAAAATGAAAATGATGGTAACATATGGTTCCAAGCCAGGAAACTAGCGATGACTGCCTAGAAGTGGAAGACATGAAGAGACAAACTGGTTCCATCCAGAAGAACAGGGTCACTTATAACACAATGGGGCTTTAGGATTTCTCCCCCCATACTATGCACACACACAAATCCTTCCTCTCTTCGTGCATGCAAGCAGGCTAGTTCATGTTCCCTAGTGAAAGCAACTAAGAAAGCAAAATATGACATATAGTCCAAAGGACAAAGAAACGTGAATGAATGGAAAGCAGGCTATGTTTTACTTGTCAAATTCCCATTTTGTTGCAGCAAGATTGTTCTTTATGGTACTTTGCTTTCTTACCACAGATTGGCACTCACCTCAATCCTTCACAGTGCATTTAGAACTAAATAAAGCATTAATATGTTCAACTACATGAAATGTTCCCTTAACTGTTACCTCTGGTAGTCATTTAACTGAATTCATTATTGAGAACCCATTGACATTGTAAAGGTTAATGATCCAATGATTAACAATATCATTTTCAGCAATGGCTTTAGCCATTGCTTTCTAGAACAAGAAGACAACAATTTCTACAGTAGTTCCCACTGTCTGGGGAAAGAATCTTTCTTTTCATTGCAGAACATTATCATTTTCTTCAGATATATAGGAACACTCACGAATAATATGCACAGTAACTCCTCTTTTGGTTTCTTCCACAGAAGAGTTAAATATAGCAAGAAGGATTTTCCTGACATAAAGGCAGCAATTCCAGCATCAAACAATTGGAAAAAGTCCACCCTGGTAGACAAAGCTTTGTATCAAGAGTGTGCATTGATTGATGGCATAGGAGTTTAGTGTCTAGAGTGTCAAAGTGAAATCCATCAGGCAGATGGAGCAAGAAAATGCAACATTCAGGAAGAAGCAATGCTTAGAATTCCATGTACAAGGCAAGCAATGCATTAAAAATGTCTAATACCATGTACCAGTGCTGCTGACTAAATTTTTATGAAAGTATAGAAGACCACTCCCAGTAGCAGGAGTTTACCAAAAGCCATGCAGACTCCACTGGGGAGGAACTTGATTCTTGAAAGATTGTTGAGATATCTCAAGCATGAGAAGACAAAGCAAGGAGGACAGGACTTGCAAAAGAGAAGAGGCGGAGTACAAATGGGCACAGAATATAGAAAAAAATGCCAACATTCAATGTCCAGCGAAGACTTCAATTTAACTCTGGAAAATGTACATAACTCTGCTGGGACCTTACATTTGTCCATCTGTTAAAAGGGGGAAGGATGGTGATAATAGCATGTGGACCTTTATGAGGATTTAAAATAAATAGCATAACTAAAAAGAATATAAGTAAAAAGCAGTGACAGCTAGACAAATGCTACAGGATTTTAATTTTAAAAGAAGGAAAGCTAAGCTTTAAGAAAGGCAGAAGCTTGCTTTACTAACTAGTGCTGGGGTTGGACATAATCAATCAGCATTGTTGATCATTTAAATCGAGGGCCTTCCATGTGACAAAAGATCAGAATTCTCTATATATCTTATTTAATATCATCCCCCAATCATAAGGTATGTGTGTTAGTTAGATTCAGTTGTCAACTTGGCCAGGTGAGCATACCTAGTCTTGTTGCTGCGGACATAAGCCAACGGTACGTGAACCTCATCTGTTGCCAATTACATCTGCAGTCAGCTAGGAGGCGTGTCTGCTGCAATGAGTGATGTTTGGCTTAATTGGCTGGTGCTTAAATGAGAGAATGCAACGTAGCACA
>PVIY010018775.1:0-46977 GCA_004026745.1 Myrmecophaga tridactyla | reverse complement strand
TCTTGATGATGATTGAACAATGATATAGCTTTCACAATGAGACTCTGTGAATGTGAAAACCTTGTGTCTGATGCTCCTTTCAGCTACTATATCAACAAAAGAGTAGAACATATGGAATAAAAATAAATAATAGGGGGAACAAATGTTAAAATAAATTTAGTTTGAAATGCTAATGATAAGTGAAAGCAAGGGGTAAGGGATATGGTAGGTATAATCTTTTTTTTCTCTATTATCGTTTTATTTCTTTTTCTAAATCGATGCAAATGTTCTAAGAAATGATGAATATGCAACTATGTGATAATATTAAGAATTACTGATTGTATATGTAGAATGGAATGATATTTTAATATTCTTTTGTTAAGTTTTTTAATTAATAAAAAAGTTTATAAAAAAAAATGATGTGATTATCACAAGGACATAGCAACCAGCTTGGCCAGGTTCTTGCTGGCCAAATCTTGGACTATTTGAATGCCCAAATAATTAAATACAGTAATGAATTATAAAATTGGAACCTGTGAGTCCACACAATAATAAATAAATAGGGGGGAAGGGAGGAATCTTGGTTAGGACAGAATGCAAAGGACTGACTATGCTGGTTTGAAACTGTTACGCACCCCAGAAAAGCCATATTCTTTTAATCCTGATCCAACTTTTGGGGGCTGACCTATTGTTTAGGGTGGGACCTTTTGATTAGATAGTTTCCATGGAGATGTAACCTACCCAAATGTGAGTGGGGCCTTTGATTAGGTGGTGTAACCTACCCCACCCATTCAAGGTAGGTCTTAACTAATTTACTGGAATTCTTAAAAAAAAGCTCACAAAGAGCCAACACACAAAGAGCAGAGACATGAGACCAAGAGAAACAGACATTTGGAGACGCTTGGCTAAGAGATGAAACACTGAATCTGCCCCAGAGAACCACAGAGAAGCTAACTGAGGAATGCTTAGATTGAAAGCCATTGGAAACAGGAGCTGAGAGAGCCTTGAAACCAGAAACTGGAAGTGAAATACAGCAGACATCACTATGTGTCTTCCTATGTCTCAGAGAAACCCAGGACCCCATAAGCTTTTCTTTTTTGGGGGGTGGGGTGGGGTGGGTGCATGGGCCAGGAATCAAACTCGGGTCTCCCTCATGGCAGGTGAGCATTCTACCACTAAACCACCAGTGCACCTCCAATTAGCCTTTCTTGAGAGGAAGTATCCTCTTGTTGGTGCCTTAATTTAGAAAATTTCAAGACCTTAGAATTGTAACTTGTAACTTATAAATCCCCTTTATAAAAGTGCATCCATTTCTGGTATACTGCATTCCGGCAGCTTAAGCAAACCAAAACACTAACTTTTAAACACTGAGGGAAAACTACAGTTGCAAAATTACTATTTTGTAACCATCATAAAGATTGGCTCAAGCAAGAATTATCAATGGATACCAAATATAGGGAGGAAACTTTGATGAGAAGCAGGATATCTGCATTGTTTTAGTGTTTACCCATAGACTGCATATAGTTGTTGTTCTAGTTTGCTAGCTGCTGGAATGCAATACACCAGAAACAGAACGGCTTTTAAAAAGGGGAATTTAATAAGTTGCTAGTTTACAGTTCTAAGGCCGAGAAAATGTCCCAATTAAAGCAAGTCTATAGAAAAGTCCAATCTAAGGCATCCAGGGAAAGATACCTTGGTTCAAGAAGGCCAGTGAAGTTCAGGGTTTCTTTCTCAAGTGGAAGGGCACATGGCGAACACAGTCAGAGTTTCCCTCTCATCTGGAAAGGCACATGGTGAACACGGTCAGGGTTCCTCTCTCATCTGGAAGGGAGCATGGCAAGCACAGCATCATCTGCTAGCTTCTCCTGGCTTTCTGTTTCATGAAGCTCCCTGGGGGGCATTTTCCTTCTTCATCTCCAAGGTTGCTGGCTGGTGGACTCTGCTTCTTGTGGCTATGTCATTCTGCTCTGCTCTCTCTGACTCTCTTTCATTCTCCAAAATGTCTCCTCTTTTATAGGACTCCAGAAGCTTATTAAAGACCCACCCAAATGGATGGAGACATGCTGTCACCTAAACCAGCTTAACAACCACTCTTGATTAAATCACACCTCCAGGGAGATGATCTGATTACAGTTTCAAACATACAGCATTGAACAGGGATTATTCTACCTTTATGAAATGGGATTTTGGTTAAAACATGGCTTTTCTAGGGTACATGCACAGTTGTAAAGAAAAAAATGTAATTATACCATGGAGAAACTGGGCTACTCCTTAGCCAGGAAAACAAAACATCACTTATTTCCAGAGATGATAGCCTGAGGACATAATATTTCCTATGCCATATCCCAGTCAAGAATGCATAACCTCAATCTAATCAAGAGGAAACATTAAAGACAAAATAAGGAACATTTTAATAAAGCAAAAGGGGAAAAAGTATTCTGTAATCTTCAAAAATATCAATGTCATAAAAGACAGAGTGTGGAAATATTCCAGATTAAAGAAGGCTAAAGAGACACAATAATTAAAGGCACTACCGACCCTAAATTGGATTTTGTACCGGAGGGTAAAATATGCTATAAAGGACATTATTAGGTCAATGGGCAAAACTGGGACATGGACAGTAGAGAAGTTTAGATAAGTTGATGATTTTACCCTGGTTATAAAAGAGAATATCTCTATTGTTAGAAAACACACATTTAAGTATGTAGGAGTAAAGGACAATGATGAACACTACCCAGAAAAAAAAGATTGTGTGGGTTGTACATGTGTGTCGAGAGAGAGAGTGAGAGACACAGAGAGAGAGAGAGAGAGAAAATGAGAAAGCAACAGGGTAAAATGCTAGAAGGTAAAACTGGATAAAGGGTAAATGGTTGTTCTTTATACTGTACTTTTTGTAAATTTGAAATTATTTTCAATTTAAAAGTTTAAAAAATCACTAGCATATATTTTAATATTTTATTAATATAGAATATTTTGTTTCTAATCTTTAGAATATAAATTGAACAAGGAGAGTTTTAAATATTTTCTGTATATAATTAGGACATTATAATCACACAGATATTTTACATTCCATGTGCTAGAAGCCTTAAAAATCTTCCTGTGAAAATGTCAAGATAATGTGACAGTTATTTCACATATGATATGTAGAGGTGAACAGAGGTTAATTTATGTCCATAATGGAAAATTATAAACACTATTTGGACATTCCAGAAATACTGGTTTTAATTCAAGTAAAAAGATAAAAATAAAATCATTATGTAGTTCAGATGCTAATATTCTGAATAATAATATAAATTTACATTAAAGTAAAACTACTAAGAAAAACAATGCCTAATTTGTTGGCTTATACCTTTTCTGGGGTCTAGAGCTCCTTGGTGTTTGTCCCTACTTAAAGAATTTAATTGTTCAGCATTCTAATAGCTTTGGTCAAACAAACTGATGGCAAAATTAAGAAAGCTGATCATAAAGTTACGCTGATAGTGAAGTTTTCACTAAAACTATTGGGATATTTGCCTCTTTGGAAAATGTGTGATTTTTTTTCCTCTTTAATAAAAATAAGTTACATTAAAAAAATTACTACTATAAACATTGAACTGTATAAATAGAGAGCAACTGTAAAAATACACAAGAGTGAACAAAAAGGTGCTAAGGCCTGCACCCCATGTTTAAAAAGGAGATTCACAATGCTAGAGGCACTAAAGGTATATTCACACCAACCAGGAATGCGTCATCCTACAGATAATTCCTCAGAATGAGAACTCTCTGTGCAATGCAACGTCCTCCCTGTACCACCTAAAGTCATCTCCACATCCCACTCTCCAGCAGTGCTGATCTAGCCTGACCTCTGCCTGTCACAAAAGGGGGCACCGAGGTATGGAGGACAGTGTGCCGAACCGAGTCTGTGGAAGTGCCCTGGGCCCCGCCCACACTGGTGTGCACGCCACGTTATTGCAAAGCCGGTCAGCCGCCTCGTAGGAGTGGGCATCTGTGCGATATCAGTTCCAGTGAACTCGCCAGCACCCATGCTGGTAGGTGGTATGATTCTAACACACAACTGCAGACGAGCCTCTGGGAGCCCAAGTCAGGTGCTCCTATCCCCCAGTAGGTTAGGCTGCACAGAGTCCGGGAACAGGATCCCAAATCTCCCACTCTGCCCCTGTTGGTAGGTGCCACCCAGACCCTCTGCAGCCTGTATCACTTCCACAAAAGCCTCCCAAGCAGCAAAGGCCACATTTCTCCACCTGCTGTCCAGGAGGTGGCAGTGCCCGGAAGAGCCACTGCAAGCAGGAGAGGCCATTGGAACCTTCAAGACACCAGCATGCCAAGTTCTGCCTTTTGATATGAATCTCAGGCCAGATCCTTACACTTTCCAATGCCTCTGATACTCTGGTTTTTAAAAAATAACAGCATTAATTCATCAACTTGCCAGGGATGATGTACATTCTAATCTGATTAATATTTGGTAAATGAAGTGCTTTTCAGGGAAATAGCAGGCATGACCTCGTAACAGTCTTTGACTTCACAAATTCAAGGATTTTATCAATTGCCATCTGTGTTCTATATTCCAGCAAACAGAGACAGACAATAAAAAGAGGGGAAGGAGAGAATAAGAATGCCCCACAAAGAAGGTTAAGAGAAGGAGGAGAAAAATGCCGTTGCTGGTTACCTAGGAAACAAGGCAGGAATTACATGTCATTGGCTGCTTTTAGAGCAGTATTTCAAGAGGCAAATAGTACCTGCCAGGGACAGGATGGGAGGTTGGAGGGAGTGGTGTGCTGAGTATTTGTGTACCCTTTCTCTTGCTTTTTCATTATCTTTTTATCATCGTTTTATCTTCATCTACTAAATGACAAGAGACTGAATTCAGGATGGTTTTCTGGGAAATTGCCCTTCAAAGAATGTACCCGAACTCACTTCAATCCTCCTCCTTGGATTAGGTAAAGCCTATTTGAAAAGCTGCTACTCTCACGTCTCTCTACAATGGCAGCCTAGCCACACATTCTCCTCTGCTATCTCACAGGCACACACACATAAATAAGGACATGCACACACACTCTCAGTCAACTCACCTTACTCATTAGTTATGGAAATGAACAGAGAAACAGTTCCCACAGAAACACGCTAGGGTGCCCAAGCATAGAGCCCACCCACCCAAACTCAAATGTCCCTTCCAAGCCCCTCAAACTTATGATCTCCATTTTTGCCAGGAATCCTAGTTAGTGCTCACATGTCACGTGCTAAAGGCTGCCACGTTGACTTTCTCATGTATGACAACCTGAGGGTGGGCCTATGAAGTCCCCTCTACAGATGGAGACAACTTGCCCAAGGTCAGAGCTGCTCAGGGGCAGCTGGAATTCAGACCCTGACCTCCTGACTCCTAGTCCCTGGCTCACCCCAAGCAGAAGACTTTACCAGGGCTGGGGTTGCTTTGGCTTTGCAAGAGGAGCCAGAAATGAGGCCAGATTTCTTTGTATTTCAATAGAGGCTTCCAAATAATTAAAATAATAATAAGACAAATTAGGGGCTTCAAACTCCCAGGTATTCCTCAAATCCCAGCTATGTGGCAGATTCAAAATCAGTCCTATTGCCTTTACTCCATGCCCTTGCTGGAATTCCAAGAAAAGAGCAAGCTTTGAACTAAGGCTATGAAATCAATGCCTAACTTTTCCATAAGCAAAATACGAAAGACCAGCCCCATTTTTCAAATGAGAAGTTTGAACAATTCATTCCCTTGTCTTAGGTCTGCTTATTAAGTTACTGTTCTAAGTGAAATCCAAAAAGAGATGACTGTCCTTTCAGACTGAGAGCCAGCTAAGAAACCAATAGGCATCCTAGGATGCTTGACTTCCTGGGCAGAGTAAACACTCCTCTGGCTACAGGGACTATGACATACCCCTTCTTCCTTTTAGCATTCGATTTCTGCAAATTTAGGGGCCTGTGATTTTCTTGGTTTCAAAATTAGTTGCCTATTACTTTGGAACCTGAGGCAGAGCAAATTTCTCTGCAAACTGGGGTGGGAATGGATGGGTCTGGGGTGTGTATTCATTTCACACAACTTCCTTGTCTGGACTTTAACTGTGGAGGAGGTGTGAACTCTGGGTGCTGTATTTGTAGAAAACAAATACGTAATGCCACACTCAAATCAGGTCATGGCAAAATTGTGACTTATGACCACATGATCTTTTTACTCATTTAATTTACCCCATTTTTTAAGTAAAGATTTCACTGCTAAAATGGGAGTGGCAAGTTGTGTGTGGAGGGAACCGGTACTAGCATCGAGTCATTTTCGCCTGTTTGTTAAACCCTGGCTGTCAACAGCCCCTTAGAACCAGGGACCATGAAAGAAGCTTGCTAGAGCAAGCTTAGATATAATTAGGAGGAGAAAACAGTCATATATGCACCTCAAAATGGGAAGGGAGAAGTTACCCCTGAGATAGATAAGTAGTACACAGAAATATAGGGACCATGAAAGAAGTTTGCTAGAGCAGATATAATTAGGAGAAAACAGTCATCTATGCACCTCAAAATGGGAAGGGAGAAGTTACCCCTGAGACAGATACCACAGAAATACAGCACCACCAACTGGCTTTCCTGGGGAGTCCACTAAAGGCAATGCATCTCCTTCTTCTGATAATTGCCCTTCATTTTTTATTTAGGGAGCCATTTCCTTCCTTCTCAGTCCACGTCATCCAAGTGGGGCTGATTTCACTCCCTAGCTAGAAGGTTAGCTGTATGATCCAGGCTTGACCAATCAGCACTGAACATTCTTCCTCAGGGGTAGGACAGGGTCTATCGGCACCAATGAGTACCAGCCCCAGGACTCCAGCTGGACTACTGGGAAGAAGAAGCTGCCACTCCATTTGCTAAGATGGTAGGATGCAAGTCTGGCATTGCCCATGATTATCTCTGCACCTGCCTGGGTCTCCTATTATATGAACAATAATTGCCTGTTTTTGTTTAAACCAGTGTGAGTGAGATTTCTGCATCTTATAAACCCAAAGTTTCTAACAGATCCTCATTAAAAAAAAAAAAAAACCAACTCATTTTGTGAATTATATTTATTTCCTATATTCATAATTTCCAGATGGGGAAAGTGAGGTTCACAGCTCATGGAGATTGTCCACACAATAAACTTAGAACCAAGGTAGGATTGGAAGTAAGATCTCCCATCTTCTAGGCACTCCCTGACTCCACACTGGACTTTGGCTTGAAATGTGCATAAGGAAATGTGCCTAACTCCCTTCTAAGTTACAGGCATTAATAGCTGTGTGGTTTCACCCAAGCACAGTTTAAGAAAAGAACCACACCAATCGTGTCTTCAAAGATGAGAATAACTAAGAGATAGAGCGCACAATTCAAAAAGCTCAAGGATACAACTGCTGCTACCAAAGTGTCTCTGCAAGAAAGTTTTATTATTTTTTTTAATGGTAAGCTAGGTAGGAAGATGATAGGCCCAATATATTTCGGAATGACTAACATGTTTAAGAAAATAGGGGGACCCCAAATTATTGAGGGGGTCACTAAGAGACATGCTTGAATAAGCTCTGAAGTCAGCATCAATTATCCAAGCAAAGGCTCTGAGGAAATGCCTGTACACCCTGGCAGTGTAACTGCCTGTACAACATGCTTTCATAGGTTTATGAAAATTCCTCCCCTCTCCCCTGCACTGGGCAGGTGGGCTTAGTGTCCACACTGTCCTCACATCAATCCAAGCAGACAGAGCTGCAACGGCACCGTGCCAAGCCAGGTCTGAAGCCCCATGCACCAGAACTGGCTCGCCCACTGACTAATTTAACTGTGCTTTTGATGACAAGTCTGCCCTGCCCTGTCCACACTACCATTAGTCATGCAGGGACTTGGTTAGAGTATCCCTTAAAAGGATTAGAACAACTTTCCAAAACAAAAAAATTATGCATGATTGTTCCGCAAACCCACAACTTCACTAATAAAGAAAGTAAATAAATAAATAAATATTGATAAGGACAAAGTATACAAAACGGGGAAGGGTTGTCCACTTCTCCCCCAATGTGGTGGGTACAGGACTGCTAAACCCAGTGTTTAAGCCCACAATTTACTTCTGAGTTAAAAAAAATAAACATCCAAATAAGCACAGCTCATCTTGTGTTTGGCCCTCTCTTCTCCACCAAAGTAATATTGTTGGCAAAGGTTTCCCAAACCAAAAAGAAAAAGAATTCCTAAACCAACCTGGTGACTGTACATTTTTATCAGAAAAAAAGTCATGCCGAAGACAGTAGGCCTGAAAAAAAGGTCCAGGTAACACCAGACAGATGTTTTGGTTACAGTTATCTAAATGCAGTGAGGCTGGGGGCATGGGTAGTCTAGTGACAGAATTCTTGCCTGTCATGCAAGAGATCCAGGTTTGATTCCAATGTCCGTGGACTCCCCCCAAAAAACACAAAAAATATGAACAAAATTTCCCATGATATACATATCACCTATCTGCCTCTGTGTGTGTGTATGTGAAGATACAAAAAAATATATATGTAGGGAGACACATTTAAAGAAACGCAATCAGGGCATTCACAGATATCTGCCATGAAAATCATAAAGGGGCTGGCAGACTAAGTGAGGGTCTTAACTGCGGAGCCACAGCTAACTACTAGACTGAAGACTGAGGAGCTTCCAGCTACTGACCCAGTGATGGCTCTGTTTTACAGCTTCAAGTTCGGGATTGAGGTCATCATGTTGCCAAGCTGATAGGCTGTTGAGAGCTGACTTCAGAGCAGCCACTGCCAACCCAGAAGTTGGCTCATAGGAAGCGTGACCCATACCCGTGGGAGACAACAGCTACACCGGTGAGGAGAGGCCACATTCATCCCAGGTGTGGGGTAAGCCACCACCACCCCACTTCCACCAAGCAGCCAGGTCCCTACCATCTGCCTGCCCTAAATGTCCAGGGCTGTGGCCAGGATTTCTAAATTTGTTTATCCCAGAGCAGACAGAGCTCTCCAGACACATTTAAATAAAAGGGAGGTGAAAAATAAACCAGAATCACTCTCAACAAGGGAAAAAAAGGAGAAATGAATGATTCTGCTTATTGAACACGTATGTACCCAAAATGGTGTACTTCACTCTAAGAGACAGAGTAAACTCTTGTTTCATCATTTAATTTTTTAAAAAACCCATCACCTCATTAAAAAGCATATAATTTCCTTAAAGGGCCCCCTTCCTTTCCACGGGGTACTGGGCATAATTACTTTTTTCAAAAATCAAACTCCCGGTGTTTGGAAATAATTAATGACAGCTATGATGATAACGAGGATGAGGATGACGATGGTGGTGATGGTGATGAGAGCAGCTGTTGTCATGGCAGAACAACAACTACTTACACAGCCTTCAGCCCAGGCCAGGCACTGTTCTAAGCACATTCCATGGATTAACTCGTTTCATTCTCATTACAACCCTGCAAAGTACTATTTGTTACCCTCATTTTATAGATGGGGAAACTGAGACACAGGGAAGTAAAGAACCTTCTCCAGGTCACCCAGTGAGACAGGACTTGTGCTGGGATTGTGTGTGACACACAAGCTCAGTTGCCTCTGAATGGCTGAGTCATATAGAATGAAGTACACCAGGGTCTGGAGTGAACCAAAAGCCCCCACCAGACACACGAGCAGACCAAACATTAGGATGGAGAACACAGAAATGACAGTCTCGCTCCCAGCGTGGGTGGCACGGACAATGTTCTCGGGCGCACTCACCTTCACTCTCCCCACTCGTCTTGATGCCTTTTGAACCACCCTCTGTACCTTTAGCCTTCTCGGTGTCTTCTTGGGCATCCTCGGTGGGCCCTTTCTCCTCATCTTCTTCCTCCCCAACGTTTTTGTAGTTGGGTCTCTTTTGCACCCGCCTCTTGCCCTTGTGCTTGTTCATCTCAAGGGACCGTTCTAGTGACTCGGTGGGTTTAATGAAACACCGAATGCTGGGCTTGGCCTAAGAAAGGAGAACACAAACAACAGGCTGATTTGACCAATGGAAACTCACTTGATGCTATCTTGCTGCCCAAGAGTGTCTGTTCCCAGGAAATCAATCTCCCAAACAACAAATGTACCCTCCTGGTTTATTATCATCACTTTTGTTAACCTTGACATCATTATTAAATAGTAAAAACAATCGCACCCGCTATCGTTTATTCTGTACCGATGCTAAATTGGCACCTCTGCTGGATACTTTACCATCAGCTCAGTGTTTCCCAAATGTTAGTAATTTGCATAAGAAAAGTACTTCCAATTAACACTATTACAGTTCTTTGTGCCAGGTGCTGTTCTAAGCATTTTGATCATATAATTTCATTTAAACTTCACAACAATCTCATAAGGGAGTACTACTGTTATTCCCTTTTTACAGATGAGAAAACTGAGACTCAGAAATATTAAATGACCAGCCCATGGTCACACAGGTGGGAGGTGACACAGCTGACATCCAAATCCACATGCCACCTATACGATTTGTCTTAACAACAGCAAAGCAATATTATTAACTTTTTAACTAAAAAAAATTTATATTTTAAGAAATTGTGTATCATTACAGGAAATGAAATATCAGTGTGCCTTGTTTATAAAAATAAATATAAAAGAAAGAAAGAAGAAATGCAAGATGTACTAAATGTCATCACATGTTGGTTCTCTCTAGGAGAGCCTGTTAAGTATCAATGAGGAGTTAAAGATCACCTTGCTCCCCAAAATTTTTCCCTGAGAAAGTCAGAAGGTTTGAAAGACAATTTTTAAAAATAAATTTATATTGACAAAATAAAACAACATACAAATACAAACATGCTTAACATACGAACATTCCATATTTAGTGTACAATCAATGGCTCACAATATCATCACATAGTTGTATATTCATCACAAAGTTCATTTCTCAGAACACTTACATCACTCCAGAAAAAGAAACAGAAAGAAAAAACTCATACATACCATACCCCCTACCCCTCCCTCTCACCAACCACTAATAGTTTCATCTACCCAACATATTTTAACCTTTGTTTCCCCTATTTTTTTCTATATCCCTTACCACTCCCTTTCATTGATCAATAGTATCTCAATCTACTCAATTTATTTTAGCATTTGTTCCCCTTATTATCTATTTATTTTTAATCCATATTTTTTACTCATCTGTCCATACCATAGATAAAAGGAGCATCAGACGTAAGGTTGAAAGACAATTTTTAAAGTCTTAGGTGTTACTAATAGTTTATGTCCCATGGTGTAGAAAACTGGCTTTATCTTAGGCCTAATAATAACCATGATATGTAGGTATTGCTGGTCTCATTTTATAGATGAGAAAAAAGAGGCTCTGAGGATTAAGTGACTTGCCCAAGGTCACAGAACTACTGAGCTGCAGTAGTTTGAATCTAAGTTTGCCCAACTCCAAAGACCAAGCTCTTCCTAAAATAACAGTCCTTCACCAGGACTCAAATTTGGTTCCATATTTAGTGCTCTTTAAAAAGTATATGTATGCAAATGGGCCAGGTTTAGAAACGAACAAAGACAAAAGAAAAATGCCTGTTTTTTTTTTTTTTTGGGGGGGGGGGGCAGGACTTCAATTGAAGTTTTTCTCTTTCCAGAATCTGGATGATGGTTTAGACATTATTTTGTCATTAAAAAAAAAATGTTTAAAACAAACATTTCCATTATCTTGATACGGGTTATCTATCTTGTGAATTTACCCTCAAACAACCACCAATTATATTCTTGGGGCCACCACACCTTGCCAATAAGGGGAATGTACTCAAGGGGCATAGATTTATTTTCATAACACTCGAAACAAAACCCAATTGAAGGCTAAATTAGCATCCAAATCCAAACATTATTTTTTATTTATCCACTTTGGATTACTCATCTACAAAAACGACAGATAAATGGAGATATGATTCTACTGTCCAGGAAACACAGATAGTGAGTTAGAGACGCCAACAACCAGGAACTCAGCAATGACGTGTTCCCCGCAAGCACTGCTTGACAGACAGCATCCATCAGCCCACAAAGGATGCTGTGTGGCCAGATGCAGCCCTGGACATACCCTCATCTCCTCCTGAAGGACCTGAACTGTGGAAGTTAGAACCCCAAGATTAAATGACTTGCTTCCTCCAGTGACTGCCTACTCCCAGTGAATTTTAAAGCATGTTACACGCAATCAAAATCTTTCAGAAACAGAAAACTGAGACTAGACACAGAGCAAAACCTGCACAGTGAGGCGTTACAAGGCAGAAATTCATTTGGATTGAAACCACTCGTTGAGCTTTTTAGGGTCTTAGATATGCAGAACTAACTGAAACAAAACACATGGGGGTCCAGGCTGGGCCAGTGTGATATAAAGTCCAGCTGAACTCTTAACAGGCTGTGAGGTCTCTCTGAACCTCAGGTTCCTTATCTAAAATGTAGGACAAATCATTCTGCCCCCTTGAATGAGTAACAAAACGATGAATAAGTTCCTTCAGACCTTGGTGATACAGTAAATATCCAACAAATACCAGTTACCTTTCTTTTCTTGCCTACATTGAAACAAAAATCAACTATAAAAATAAATCCTGAAATTTTCAAAAGGGATCAGCTTTTCTTGATGAGCAGGTGTTTGGAAAAGGAAAAAAAAAGGGCACACTTATGGGGAAATTTCAAACTTTTAAAATGTAATCATCCAGTTAATAGCTGGAAATAACCTAAATGTTCAACAACAAGGGAGTGATTAAACAATTATGGTCTGTCCACAGAGTGGGGATCCAAATATTTGTTAAAAAGACGAGGTACGAACTTCAGGGAAGATAGGTGAGTAGAGTGGCTCGAGATCAGCTCTGCTCCATGGAGGGGTTGGAGAGGGGACAGGAGGGTGACTGGGGTGGCAATTCGGGAGCGCAGCTGAACTGGGAGAGCCTCTTCTACCACATGGGGCAGACCTGGTTGCAGAAGCCAAGGAACTAAGAGGTAGAAAGATGGAGCCTGGCGCAGAGGTATAGAGTCCGCGGGAGTGCAAGGACGGGAGTCCAGGACTAGAAAGTGAGCCAGGCCGTGTTCCTTGGGCACGCTACCCTCATCAGCTCAGCCCCGTGACCGGCGACTCACCCCACACCCCACGCACCTGAACCCCATCACCTGCTCACATTCCCCATGCTCCAGGAGCCCCCACCCCACAAGCCCCCAGTGCACGTGCCTGCCCTACACCCCCCACCCCAGGTGCACCCCAACCCACCTTTCCTGCACCCCTCCCAAGCACTACCTCCCCTTCCCTGTTCCCTGCAGGCTGTTGTCAGCACATGGGGGCTGCAGGCATGGCCTCCATACCTAAGCTACTCCTGTACCCACCCACTCCTCCCCATCCCCCACCCATAGTGTCACACAGCCTCACCCCACATCGCCTGAGCTCTGCGCATCTGTTTACAGCACTCCCAGGCACGGACACGCACTGGCCCCCAATCACGTCATCCCACAAACACAAGGCCTTAGGCTACTGAAACAAATCAACTCCCAAAGTAAATCAATCAGGACATTTACATGTCATGAAGACAGCAGAAGATCACTAAGCATATCACAATGCAGACAGATATAGCCCTGCCTAATGACCAAATCAAAACACCAGAGGAGACATAGATGTTGCAACAACTAATCAAAGATGTTCATACAATTCTACTTAATAAAATAAGTGGGACAGTAAAATGACATAAAGGAGATCAAGAAGACAGTAGAAGAGCATAAAGAGGAATTTGAAAGAATAAATAGAAAAATAGCATATCACAGAGATTAAAGACTCTGTTGACCAAATAAAAAACATACTAAAGGCACCCAACACGAGATTTGAAAAGACAGAAGAAAGAATAAGTGATATAGAGGAGAGGATAATTGACTTCGAAGACTCAAAACAGCAAATGGCAAAAAAGATGGAAAAAATTGAATTGGATCTCAGGGAAATGACAGACAAAACAAAGTGCACAAACATAAGAAGCACTGGTGTCCCAGAAGGAGAAGAAAGGAGTAAAGGGCTAAGAAGAGTAGCTGAGGATATAATGGGGGAAACTTCCCAACCCTCATAAAGGACATAAATATACAAGTCAAAGAAGTCCGATTAACTCCAAACAGAATAAATCCAAATGGGTTTCCCCAAGGCACATACTAATCAGTCTGTCAAATGCTGAAGAGAAGCAGAAAATCCTGAAAGCAGCAAGAGAGAAACAATCTACTACATACAAGGGAAATCAAAGACAACTGAGTTCAGACTACTCAACTAGCACTCGGGAGGCAAGCAGGCAGTGGTATGATATATTGAAGGTCCTGAAAGAGAAAGAATTCCAGCCAAGAAATCTGTATCCAGGCAAACTGTCCTTCTAAACTGAGGGAGAGATTAAAGTTTTCAAGGCAAAGAAGTCTTGAAAGAATCTGTCAACAAGAGACCGGCCCTACAAGAAATATTAAAAGAAGTTCTGCCAGTTGAAAGAAAAAAGACAGGGGAGGGAGGACTGGAGGATGGCAGAGAAGTGAAGAGTACCACTAAGGGTAATTTAAAGAATACAAAGAGAAAGAGGGAAAAGAAAATATAGATCTTATAAAGTAAAAAAGAGAACATGGTGGAGTCAAGAAACTCATTTTCAGTAATAACTTTGAATGTTAATGGACTAAAATTACCAATTAAAAGATACAGATTGGCAGAATGGATTAAGAAACATAATCTAGCTATATGCCGCTTACAAGAGACTCATCTTAGACACAAGGATATAAATAGATTGTAAGTGAAAGGATGGAAAAAGATTTTCCATGCAAGTTGTAACCAAAAGAAAGCAGGAGTGGCTATACTAATATTAGACAAAATAGACTTTAAATGTAAAGACATTATAAGAGACAAAGAAGGACACTATATACTAATGGGTCAATTCACCAAGAAGATATAACAATCATAAATGTTTAATGCTCCCAATCAAGGAGCTCCAAAGTACATAAGACAGACATTGGCAAAACTGATGGGAGTGACAGACGTTTCAACAATAAAAGTAGGAGACATCAATACACCACTCTCCTCTATGGACAGAACAACCATACAGAAGATCAACAAGGAAATAGAGAAGTTAAATAACTTGATAAATGAATTAGATCTAACAGACATATACAGGTCATTGCATGCCAAAGCATAAGGTTATACATTCTTCTCTAGTGTTCATGGAACATTCTCCAGGACAGGTCATATGCTGGGGCACAAAACAGGTCTTTATACATTTAAAAACACTGAAATTATTCAAAGCACTTTCTCTGATCACAATGGGATGAAGCTGGATCTCAAAAACCATCAAAGAACAACAACATTCACAAAAATATGGAGATTAAATAACACACTCCTAAACAACCTGTGGATCAAAGAAGAAATTATTAGATAAATCAGAAGCTATCTGGAGATGAATGAAAATAAGAATACAATTTATCAGAATTTATGGGCTGCAGCAAAGGCTGTGCTGAGAGGGAAATTTATTGCCCTAAATGCCTATATTAAAAAACAAGAAAGAGCAAAAATCACGGACGCAACAGCATACCTGGAGGAACCTGAGAAAGAACAGCAAACTAATCCCAAAGCAAATAGAAGAGAAATAACAAAGATTAAAGCAGAGATAAATGAATGGAAGAATAAAAGAACAACAGAAAGAATCAATAAAACCAAAAGTTGGTTTTTCAAGAAAATCAATGAAATTGATGGGCCACTAGCAAAAATGACAAAGAAAAACAGAGAGAATGCAAATAAACAAAATCAGAAATGAGAAGGGGTGCATTACCACAGACCCTGAAGAAATAATAGAAATCATAAGAGGATACTATGAACAACTATACACCAACAAACTAGACAACTTAAGATGAAATAAACAAATTCCTAGAGACACACAAATAAGCTACACTGACTCAGGAAGAAATAGAAGATCTCAATAAACCAATCACAAGTAAAGAGATTCAATCAGTCATCAAAAATCTCCCTATAAAGAAAAGCCCAGGGCCAGATAGATGGCTTCACAGGGGAATTTTATCAAATATTTCATAAAAAACTAACACCAATCCTGCTCAAACTTTTCTAAAAACTTGAGGAAAAAAAGAAACTCTACCTAATTTTATGAAGCTAATAACATTTGAATACCAAAACTGGGTAAAGATGCTATAAGAAAGGAAAACTAGAGGCCAATCTTCCTAATGAACATAGCTGCAGAAATTCTCAATAAAATATCAACAAATCGAATCTAACAGCACATTAATAGAATTATACACCAGGACCAGGTGGGGTTTATACCAGGAATGCAAGGATGGTTCAACACAAGAAAATAAATTAATGTAATACAGCATATTAACAAATCAAAAGGGAAAAATCACATGATCATTTTGATTGATGTTAAAAAAAGCATTCGACAAAATTCAGCATCCTTTTCTGATAAAAACACTCCAAAAGATAGGAATCAAAGGTAACTACCTCAATATGATAAAGGGAATATATGAAAAATCATACTCAATGGAGACAGACTGAAAGCTTTCCCCCTAAGATCAGGTATAAGACAAGGATGCCCACTGTCACCACTATTATTCAGCATTGTGCTAGAAGTTCTACCTAGAGCAATCAGGCAGGACAAAGAAATAAAAGGCATCCAAATTGGAAAGGAAGAAGTAAAACTCTCATTATTTGCAGATGATATGATACTATACTTGGAAGATCCTGAGAAATCTACAGAAAAGTTGCTTGAGCTAATAAACAAATTCAGCAAGGTGGCAGGATATAAAATTAATGTACAAAAATCAGTAACATTTCTATATACAAGCAATGACCTAGCTGAGAAGTCAGTTAAAGAAAAAAATCCATTCAAAATAGCATCTAAAAGAATCAAATACTTAGGAATGAACTTAACTAGGGAGGTAAAGGACTTGTACACAGAAAACTACATAACATTGCTAAAAGAACCCAAAGGAGATCTCAATAGGTGGAAAGACATTTCCTGCTCATGGATAGGAAGGCTAAACATAGTTAAGATGTCAATCCTCCCCAAATTGATCTACAGATTCAACACAGTACCAATCAAAATTCTAACAACCTACTTTGAAGATTTGGAAAAGCTAAGTACTAAATTCATCTGGAAGGGAAAGAGACCCCAAATAGCTAAAAGCATCCTAAAAAAGAAGAATGAAGTGAGAGGATTAACACTCTCTGACTTTAAAACCTATTATAAAGCCACACTGGTCAAAACAGTATGGTACTGGCACAAAGATAGAAGCACTGACCAATGGAATAGAATCAAGAGTGCAGAAACAGACCACCAAATCTATGGTCAACTGATTTTTGACAAGGCCCCCAAATCCTCTGAACTGGGACAAAATAGTCTTTTCAATAATTGGGCATAGAAGAACTGGATATCAATAGCCAAAAGAAGGAAAGAGAACCCCTATCTTACATCCTACACAAAAATTAACTCCAAGTGGATCAAACACCTAAATATAAGAACTAGCACCATAAAGCTTCTAGAAGAAAACGTAGGGAAACATCTTCAAGACCTAGTAATGGGAGGTAGCTTCCTAAACTTTACACCCAAAGCACAAGCAACAAAAGAAGAAATAGATAAACGGGAAATCCTCAAAATTAAATGCTTCTGTACTTCAAAAGACTCTGTCAAATAGGTGAAGAGGCAGCCAACTCAATGGGAGAAAATATTTGGATATCACATATAGGACAAAGGTATGATTTCCTGTATATAGAAAGAAATCATTCAACTCAACAACAAAAACTAAAGAACAAACAACCCAATTATAAAATGGGTTAAAGATCTGAATAGGCATTTTTCTGAAGAGCAAATTCAAATGGCTCAAAAGCACATGAAGAGATGCTCATTTTCACTGGCTATAAAGGAAATGCAGATCAAAACTACAACAAGATACTACCTCACACCTATAAGAATGGCTGCTATTAAACAAACAGGAAACTATAAATGTTGGAGAGGATGTGGAGAAACTGGGACACTTATGTACTGCTGATAGGAATGCATAATGGTGCAGCCACAATGGAAGACTGATGGTTCCTTAGGAAACTAAATATCGAGTTGCCCTATGAGCCAGCAATAGCACTACTTGGTATATACCCAGAAGAGCTGAAAACAATAAAACAAACAGACATTTGCACACTTATGTTCATAGCAGCATTATTCATAATCACCAAAAGATGGAAACAAATCAAATGCCCATCAACAGATGAGAGTATCAACAAAATATGGTATATACATACTATGGAATATTATGCAGACAGTAAGACAAAACAATGTCCTGAAGCACATGACAAGATGGATGAGCCTTGAGGACATAATGCTGAGTGAAGTTAGCCAGACACAAAAGGACAGATACTGTATGATTGCACTTTTATGGCCAGCATAAAGGTATAATCAGAGGCTTATAATACAGAATATAGTGAATTTAGAGATATATAGAAGATAGAGATAAGTGGACCATTAGCTAACGAGGTTGAACTCCAATGTAAGGAATAGATAGTAATGAAGGTGGTTCTCTAGTGGGTCTGTAACATTACCATACGGAAGATGAACAAGATTGAAAGGGGTTGTAGAGACCCACGTGTCCCACTGATTAACACTAGAAATATGAATTAGTTCTTGCAAGAATTACTTCAAAGATATGATTCTTGTATAAAGAGTGTTTAAGTCCAGGGTACAGGGGGAAAACTGCTATTGCATGCTTTGAGCTATGCTCAAAAGGAAACCATCAGCACTACCATAGCAACAGCGGAGGTAAATAATGGGGGGAGGGACAAGAGTTAACAGGAGGCTTAGATTTCCTATTTGGTGAGGGTGTGTTTAATGGTTTTCTTTTTCTTGGGAACAATGAAATTACCTAAAATTGAGAATGTTGATGGATTGTGGACTTTGGACCCTCAGCATGATGCCCAATGAATGCAGGTGGCTGAAGGATGCACTGACCGAGTAGATTGGCGAATGATGGTGTATACTTATGAATGAAGGTGCGCTGCTACAAAAAAAAAAACAAAGTCGTGAGGCATGCAATGATGTGAATGAACATGTGGGACATTTGATGAGACAAAATAAGTCAGAAACAAAAAAACAAGAATGGTATTGCTTTTCCATATAAATGTTATTTTTCACAAAAAAGAAAAGGTCAATTGTGATGATAAAAAAAATATTTATTCCTTTGAGCCTCCAATGTTCTGGAGCAGCTAGAAGGAAAAATCTGAGATGATGGTATGGTAGTCCATGACAACTCTGGGACCTATCCTGTATGTAACTACTTGTTGAAGACTGCTTTGAAAACTATTGCTTTTTTATTTCACTGCTTTGTACATATCTTATATTATACATAAAAAGGTTGGAAAAAAAAAGACTGAGGTATACGTAGATGGACTGATACAGAAATAAAAAACAGCTGCAACACCTTCAGGAGCGTAATTTAGCACAATAAACAGCAAGCTCAATGAAACGAAACAAAAGAATTGGAGAAAATTCACTTAAGAGCCAAAAGTTAGAAGGCCTTTGGGTTTATCTTCTCACAAAGAAAGTATACAACATGTGCTCCAGAGAAAACATTCTGCAAACAATCTCTACATTTCCCAAATACTACAACTACACATCAGGCTCAGGTTCACCAATAGCTCGTGTCCCAGGGAACTGCAGACTGCAGAGCAGGGGGAGCACAGAAACAAGCGGACTTCCTTATTGACTGCTGTGCTCCTGCCAAGTATCCAACCGGGAAAAGTGGGGAGACAGTCTTGACTTCCAGGGCTGGATACCCAGGTGAGCTGCTGGGGTCAAGGCCACTTGGAGGCCAGCAATGTGACTGCTCCTGAAGAGTCTCCTTCTGCCTGCTGGCTAATGACACTGTTGACTGGCATTGCATCCCTCCATCCTAAGGCTATGGTCCTTGCTCTAAAGCCAAATACTCTGGGGAAGGTGAATCCCTGGGGGTCAGCAATTATCTAGATCTTTCAGCAAACAGGGAAACTGAAAGCAGACTGTATAAAGATGGCAAGAGGGGTTGGGAGCAAAGGTTGGTTGTAAGGACAGTAATAAGCAAAGCCTGGATGCTGGAGTGAAGGAGGTGAGGCAGGCATCCCCAAGGACACAGACATCAAACAGGAATGCCCTCTACTAGGTCTGGGTGCACTAGGTCAGAAAGACCTGAGACACACTGTCTGCGAAAAAGGAGCGGAGGGGAGGGTGTGTGTGTGCTGTGCACCACGGTGGCTCAGCAGGCAGAGTTCTCGCCTGAAATGCCAGAGGCCCGGGTTTGATTCCCAGTGCCTGCCCATGCAAAAAAAAAATGGAGGGAGGGAGGAGGACATGATTGTTTACGGTTAAAAACAAAATTATGTATCTGAAACAAGTACATATATGTACATCATGCATTCCCATGTTAATGGGTATTTGTATGAAGATGCAGAGAAAGGTGTGGAAGGATACACAAATTGAAGCAGGAAGATACTGAGGTTGGAAATTTTCACTTTCTCCTCCATATGCTTCTATATCATTTATTTGTTTTACCCTAACAAAATATTACCAGTACAATTTAAGTGCAAAAAAATGCCTTTAAAGAAAGGCTCCTCTAGAAGTTAGACAGGTGACTGACTACCTTGGGAAAAGGGGTGTTGGTTGTAGACAAGAAGGAACCACTTGGGATGCTAGAAATGTTTTTTTATCCAGACCTGAGTTATACACAGTGTATGTACAAAACCATTGAGCAGTCCATCAAAGATTTTCACGCACTTTACACCATTTCTGTTATCTCTCAATTAAAAAATAAGTTTACCTACAGGTCTCTCAAAATTAGTTGTCGTAAGGCTCTCAATGCAAGCTAAGGGCAAATTAAACAGCTTGGGAGGCTAAAGTTACTGGCTTCACCAACATACTCAGCTATTCACTCACTGAGCACCGATCAGGCTCCCAGGTTGGGCAGGTGGAGGCAGGAGAAGGCAGGCGTGAGGCAGGTGCGGTTATGCCTCTGCAAAGCTTGGGGTCTAGCCAGGACATGGGTGAGCACCCAGCAAGGTATGAAGTGTCATGCTCATCATGTGGCCACACTGTAAAGGTGTGACGTGAACACAGAGGAAGGAGTGAGGAACTGTGCCTAGATTAGGGGCAGCAGAAAGCTAAGGCAGACTCTGTAGAGAAGAAAACAACAGTTTGAGTCTTGCATACTGCAAGAAAATTCAGGAGAAGGAGATGGGAAGCAGGCTAGCTCTGAGTGCCAGTAGGAGGAAGCTGCTGGACGCACCTAGAAAAGGACACTGGTGACTTTTTTTTTATTCTGAAATATATAAACAAAAAAGCAATAATTTCCAAGTACATTTTAACAAGTAGCTATAGAACAGATTTAAAGTTTGGTATGGGTTACAGTTCCATGACTTTCTGTTTTTAATTCTAGCTGCTCCAAGACACTGGAGACCAACAGAAATAACAACATAACGATTCAGCAGTCATACTCATTTGTTAAATCCTATCTTCTCTGTTACATTCCCCCTTCTCTTTAAATAACATATATGCATAAAAGCAATAAATTTCAAAGTGCATCACAATTAGTTGTAGAACAGATTTTAGAATTTGGTATGGGTTACAATTCTACAATTTTATATTTTTACTTCTAGCTGCTCTAAGTTACTGGGGGCTAAAAGAAATATCAGTATAATGATTCAACAATCATACTCATTTGTTAAACACTACCTTTTCTGTATAACTCCACCATCACCTTTGATCTTTCTCCCACTCTTTAGGGGTATTTGGACTATGCCCATTCTAACTTTTTCATGTTGGAAGGGGCTTTCGGTAACATGGGGTAGGCGGATGGAACTAGTTGATGTTCTGGAAGGGCTGGCAGCTCTCCATTTCAGGATTTATCTGGTCCAGGGACCCATCTGGAGGATGTATGTTTTGGGGGGTTACCTTAGTGATGGAATCTTTGCAGAATCTTACACAATGCCCTAGGTATTCTTTAGGATTGGCAGGAATGTTTTGACTGGGGTTTGGCAAGTTATGATAGGTAGCAATGTCTAACTAAAGTGACCTCCAGTGTAGCTTCTCAACTCTATTTGAACTCTCTCAGCCACTGATGCCTTGTTACACTTCTTTTCCCTCTTTTGGTCTGGATGGCACTGCTGATCCCATGGTGCCAGGGCCAGGCTCATCCCTAGGGGTCATCTCTTATGCCGCCAGGGAGTTTTTTTTTCAATTTTACTAACTCACCCCTTATATTAAGTAGCCCGTGTCACCTGGAGCTGGAGCACTTGGTGATGGCCTCAGTGCCCAGAGAGATGATGTGCTTGGCCAGTTCCCCAGATAGCAGCAGACATATAGCCATCTGGACTTCCCAGGAAGTCCTCTCCAGCCAGTCAGCAAGGTACATCAGATATGTCTTTCCCCAAGGAGCTCATGATGCTCCCAGCCTTGGAAGAGACACCAATGGAGGGATGCATCTGCTCTGCACCCTATAGATACAGCCCATGAAGAGGTGACTTTGTCCACTCAATGGTGCAGTGGAAAAGAGAGCAAGCAGTGACTGGACAGGAGAGTGTCTCAGGGCACAAGGCACGCCCCTCGGGGAAGAATCTTTTTGAAAGAGAAAGAAACTGGTGGCCAGAGAGGATGGTAAGGGAAAGGATGGGTCATACAGCATTGGAATTCTGTCTGACTTGTAAGGAGTCCAGACCAATCCAGCAAAGACACCTGAAACACTTCTAGTGCCTCACCCACTCACCTTGGCCTAGCCCACTCACCTGGTGCAGAAGTAACAAGAATTATTTGTTCAAACAGCTCTGCTAAAGGATTTGAAAACCAGGAGAAATGTTTTTGCCTAAGAAATGTATAGAGTACACAGCCAGTGCAGGGTGCATGGGCTCCAGCTGCTCACCATCTGTGTGACCCAGACAAATTCCTTCTCCTCTCTGGGTCTCCATTTCTGATCCATCAAATGGGCATCATGTCAGAATCTCCCTCAGGGCTGCATGGGGCATCAAGAGGAAGCACACCTTCTTGTATAATCCAGGCAATGACAAGCATCACAAGCCCTCAGTGAGCAGCTGAGATGTGGCTGGCTCTGCATGAAAAACCTACAACCACAGACTCCTTCTATCCTGCAAACATCTGAATGGGGAAGGCGGCTCCTGGGTGAGGAGCTTGGCCCAGCTCACCCACTAGTGCGAAGCAGACCTAGCATGTGGATCAAAGAAGTCTAGCTTCAGTGCCCACATGCAAAACCATTAGGCTATCCAATGTTAATTCCCTTCAATTAGCACTTGCTGAGCCTTCCAACATCAGACCAGCCTCCCAAAGGATTAATGGAAAACCAAGCCACGCCCATGTCATGCTAACAGGAAAAGCAGGCAGTTTTGGAGAACAAAAGCTCAGTGACAGTTTATGCATCACTAATTAGGTGGCCCTCCGACCTGATAAATGATTAGAGCTGTCTATAACATGTCATTAATGTGTTTGAGCCTTTTGTTCTATACACACAGGTGTTTTAGCTTGCTAAGGCAGCTGGAATGCAATACATCAGAGATGGAGTGGCTTTTATAAAGGGGATTTATTTAGTTACAAATTTACTGATTTGGGAAGGCAACATCTGCAGGGCCTCTCTCCTGGCTTCTGGCTTCAAGTGGCTTTCCCTGGGGCAGTTTCTTTCTGCATCTCTAAACATCTGGGTCTGAGCCGGCTCTGAGCTCTGAGCTGAGATGTTCTGAGCTGCTGCTGAGCTGTACTGAGCTCCTGGAGATGTGCTGAGCTCTTCTAAGCCTCCAGCTAATTAAACGTCATTCACTGCACAAGACACACACTCCGCTTAGCTGATCCAGATGTAATTAGCCATAGATGAATTTCACATGCTGATGACTTAAGTCTACAGCAACAGAACAAGTAGGCATCATCACCTAGCCAAGTTGACACCTGAACCGAACTACTACAACAGGGTACCCCATTACCCCAAAGTCATGGGGGTCACAGTGACCCAGGTTTACATCAGATGTCACCAACAGCAGGAACTATAGCAAATGGCTTTGAAACTGGCTGCAGAGTGAAGCTGGTCCAATAATTGTTGCAGAGTGAACCTATTCTCATTCCAGAATGAGGTGATCAGCAAGCAAACATCAGACGGAATAAACTCCAGGGCGATATATGGGTACATGTGTTATATGTCAAACCATGAATAATTCGAGGCTGCTGAACCAAAGCCCAAATGCACATTCAAAATATAAAACCACCACCATTTCAGTGAGGAGATTTGATAATGCTGCCAAATTTAATGGGAAAAAAAAACCCCTACTGATTGGGGGAGTACAACAAGGTAAAGGCCACTCCCATTAACAACAGGAACATGGCATTCTTCTCTTCGAATTGGCCAGTTATCAGGGAGTACTGGAGCTACAGAGGCATAAACTAAGAAAATGCCTGTTTATCTGGAATTAAAACCAACTCTAGGAGATCCCCCAGTACTCATAGTTGTACACATGCTCAGCATTCAGACTTTGATACAAACAGCATATCCTATCAAGATATGGCTGTGATTTTTGCTTAGAAAGTAAAGTCTGGGGTTGAGGTGTATCTGCAGAAGACAAGCCCCATCTCTTCTGCTTTCTCCGTGGCAGGTCATCTCCTCTATGCTCTATGCCTGGCTCCACTCTGGTATTCAATCAAGAGCCAATAAATAGTTGTGGGATGAATTAATTGTGTGATACTCATGAGTATTTAAAATCACAAAAAATAAAATATGTCTTATAATCATTAAACAATGGCATACCAAGCACTTATTTGGTATCACTTTATGAAGAGTATTTTACTATATTTTGCTTCTAAAAAGAGAATGAACTATGAGTTATTGATGATTCTCAGTTACCTGAAACATTTGGTGCAAAATACAACACTCCCCAACATCTCATATTAAACTGGAACTGACTCTCATTGCAGATGGTGGCCAAAGGGAAAATATTAGCAACAGTATATAAGATTTGGAGCTGGACAACTACAATCCCCCGTGACAGGGTGACAATGGGCAAACTGCTTCACCTCCCAGGGCTTTAGCTTTCTCATGGGGAGAACATGGACGATGACAGTACCTCGTCTCCAGATTACCATGAGCATCAAATGAGATGCTGGCACAAGCATATTCATCTATAAAATGGAACCACAGACCCTCTCCCACTTACCTGTATGTTTTTTTGCTCGCTGACCTCTTTTCTGACCCCAGAGCTCACCCAGTTCATTCCCATGACGGTCTCTGCCTCACATTTTCTATGCCTTGACCATCTCCACCCCTACCCCACCCCCCAGCTCTTGGCCAGGCTCACTCCTCATCCTTTAGTTCTCAAATATGTCACCCCTTGGGGATGATTTCCCTCACTATCATCTCCTAAAGCTGCTTTCTATTTCCTTAACAGGTCCAAATCTGAAACCTATGTTGATATGCTTGCGTGTTTATTGCCCAAATGTCAGGACGGGGACTTTCTCTGCCTTGTTCATCCAGTATTCCTGATGACCAGCACAGCACCTGCCTGGAATCTGGGGGTGCCCACAAAATAGTTATGGAAGGGAATAAAGGAAGACAAGCAAGCCAGCCAGCCTGGCTCACAGTGAGGGCCCAGAAGTTGGATGCTACTCCTATTGGGGAGTGACCCATTCATGATTAAAGGATCACTCAAACAATATTACCTGAGTGAAGGTTTCATGCTAGTTTATTTTCTCTGTGCGCAGGTAACTACTATATCTGTCCCTGTGCTTGCCTGGAGGCTACCATAAGGGTCTCCCAGAGTGAGGCTAGAGGTCTCCCAGCTAAGGGTCAGCAGGCACTGAATCTCAGGTCAGCCAGGCCCAACTACCAACCTGGTCTCAGAATGCTCTAGGGCAACCCTGCCAATCATCTCCCAGATGACGCTACCCTACCTGCTATGCTGGGTGCCCTCAGTCAAGAAACAGGTGATCTCCTGTTGTTAACCAGGAAGGTATCAGGAAAGGACAGGCGTCTGAGAAATGAGCAGAGTGCTGCCCCATCCCCCACTCATGTGCAGTGAACCCTCATCCCCACTCCCACTTCCCATCAGGTAAAGCACCCCAGAGTGAAACCAGCTTTCCTGGTTTGAGAACTTTGGCACTGACCAAGACTGGATTTCATTGGCTCATTTGAGATAAATCGCTTTGTTCCCTCATTGAAGACGTAAAGCTGGAAAGAAACCAGTGTTTACTGAGCATCTCTATGAGGAACCATGTTAAACACCGGGAACACAAAGATTAAGGTTTTCTCATCTCCCTAACATAAAACTCCTAAATCCTCCAAGGACCACAAGGCTTCACATACCTCAACCCTTACTTCCTCCCCAACCTCATCCCCTACCATGCTCCCTCTCACCACCCTGCTCCTTGTTGTTCCTCCCACACACCAGGCAAAGCCCTGACTCAGGGGCCCTTGGTCTGGCAGTTCTTTCTGCCCAAAATGCTCTTCCCCAGATATATACATTGCTCACTCCCTCACTTCCTTTAGGTCTATGCTCAAATCTCATCTTCATAATGAGGCCTACCCAGACCACTCTACTGCGAACTGTACCCCACTCACCCTCCTAGCACTGTCCTACCTCCCTTCTCTGATTTACTACTGCATTTCTAACACGCTATATTGTGTACAAATAGTTTTATTGTTCCTCTGTCTCCTCCCACTAGAACAAAAGCCCCCAAGGGTCAGGGATCTCTTTTTGTTCACCAGATCTATCTCCAATGCCTAGAACAGTGCCTGGCCCAACAAATAACTCCACAGTTATTTGTTGTAGAAATTAATATATACTGATCTGGTTTCAAGGAACTCAGAGTCTGGTTATAGAACGCAAATGCCCAAGGGAGCCAGTCTGGTAATGAATCCTAATGAAACCCCAGGGTGTAGACAAAACAGGCAATGAGTACCTAATTTTTCTGTCCCCCACCTCAATTTTCCTGTTTGTAGCTGAAACCTAGAAGAAGTCACAAACGGTTCAGTGCAGACTACGGGAGGGCCCCATTCAGCCTGGGGACGTGATACGACCTCATGTCATGGAGCTGTCTTCAGCCTTGGGGCTGCCCCTGCCCTTTCTGTGTCATGCTACAGGTGGGCACAGAAAAGCCAGAGAGGGTATAAGTTCCAGAGCTTCCGCTGTCAGCCCCCACCCTCTTTGCCCACTATTCTTCCCTGGTGGCACCTCCTCAGGGAATGAGGAGGATGTGGCAATGATTCTGAGAGTCCTTGGCCCTATAATGGCTAACTAAACCCAGTCACCACCTCCTCAGCTCACTCTTTGAGCCCCAACCCTATGGGATTCATATCAGTTGACTATCCCTACCTTTTGCACTTAGAAATTGTTTCTAAGAGTTTGCTTGCCTGCAAAAATGCCCTATATCTGGAACATGCTGCACACTGGATTTTCTTTGGAAATGGACCAGAGTCACTGCACTCAATATCTCTACAGGCAATAATGGCATCTTGGAGTTCTAATTCCATTGAGAGATCACAGACTGGACCACAATAGCCATGCAAAAGGGGAAAATACATGTTGAGTTCTAACTCTTTGATGGGAATATTTGCCACCATACTAATAAAGGCCCTTGATTGTATAGAAGTTTCTCTCTCTTTTCTTCCTGCTGTGTTCACATCAGCTTTCTCCCAGAGCCTGTTACCACTTTCAGGAAGAAGAATGTGTGAGCTTTAGAATAAGCATTGGTTATCTGAGGTTCACAAGAAAGGAGGTCAGGGTCATGGGAAGACACAGCTGGAAGAGGAGCTACTCTGCCTAATGCATTCAATATATGGGGGCCTTGGCCAACATCTGATTAAAGCCCAACTGGAAAGACAGCCATGTGGGAAAGACAGCCCTGAAGTAGAAATGAGAAGACCAGGCCAAATGTTAATGTTCTTAATCTGCCAACATATAAGCCCAGAGGATCAAGGCTGAGACCTTTCTAGCTACTGGCTCCACATGATCCATCCCGGTGGAGCAGTCTGCTATGCCAAGGGACAGCTACCAGGAACAACAAGTGTCATGCTGAGAACTAGTGGCTAACATTTTAGGTGTACGCTTACGCTTCTGGATTCCCAAGAAAATCATCCAGAGACCATCCAAACCAGCTAAGTTAAAGTGTGGCACCTATAGAGAAATGGTCAACGTCTTCATTTTGGGACAAGGCTGCCTATTCTGCCCCAGAATCCTCAGTTCCAACTGAGAATTCACAGACAACCAGGTATGTAAACATATGTTAAGTGGTCAAGTATTTGCACTTTGCAGAAGTTAAATCTGGGGCTGGCTGAGTCACAGAGCCCAGAATATACACAAAAGCCTCAGCCCACTGTCAATAAATGGCAATGTTTAGCATTAGTGCGGTCATCATTAACAGTTAGCCCCTTTACACCTTTTGGGTCTGGCTGTAAAGCACTCCCCCGAGAAGCACAACATATGTGCTTCTATATTTATGAGATCACAGATCAGGTCCATGAAGTTAGGTCCCAATAGTGAGTGGTTGTTCCACAGCCTCAGAAATGAACACCATTATAATTACAGCATCTACTATTTAGATACTTGATGTGTGCTAGGCCCTGGAATAAGCACTTCCCACTGCATTTAGTCCTCATCACAAACCCAGGAGACCATCACAAAGTCACTGCTATTCGCATGTTAGAGGTGAGGAAACTGAGGAAGGGAGAGGTGGACTAACTCACCGTAGGTCACACACCTGCTAAGCAAGGGGCTGGGCTGGAATCCAGACAGTGGATTAGCTCCACTTGACTAAACTGCCTCTTAAGGTAGAACATAGCACAGTAATTCAAGAAGTTATTCCACCACTCCTTCTCCCCAGCCCTGCTGCCAGGGCAGGAGAGAAGGTGGCATGTGAAGGTCAGACAGACTTTGAAGTTATTACTGTTCTGAGAATCATTATGAACATCAGGTTCACACCTCCTGAGTGTCTCCCAGTAAAGCAGAGGTCTCCCAGAAAGTTCCCTGAGCTCATGAGGGGACGAGAAGCACAGAGAGGGCAGGGAGTGTGCCTTCCTTGGCACACCGTATCCTGACCCTCTCAGCACAGGTACATACAACACAGGTGTCTGCTGAAGGGATGGATGCATCGACCTAAAGGGAAAGAAACTATTCCACAGAAACTCAGGAGGAAAAAAAACTTCTTTGAAAAAAAAATGCCTCCAGGTACTGATGCACATCCCATAATCTAACCTATATGTACATTTTGCAAAAGTAATGAGATGCTAGCAGTTTCAGAATTACTGTTCTCTTATTCTGCTTCCCATGACAAGAAACACTATCTGCTCGGCAATAGGACGATAGCAAGAATTATCCCTTAACAGGAAACATATGATTTCAATGCACAGCTGAATTTCAATTAGACATTTATCTAGCCACGCTGATGTGTTTTAAATTTAACCCCAAATTACGCCCTTTTCAAATAACTGTGCTCTCCCCTCTGATGCTCTCTCCTCTTCAATTTTGGTTTGGTTTGGTGAAAGGTCTGCTGGTAAAATTGTAGCAATACCAGTAACTTATCTACAAATTACGGGAAAGAGAAAGTAGGTTAAAAAAGACCAAGAAACTTAAAGTTTGAGCAAACCACATCCGAGTCAGACAGGAAACAATAGGAGACCGTTTTCGCTCACAGGGAAGAAAGGTGAAGCTTACTGTGAATACCGTCAAACAAGTGGGAGAGGAGAGTCATTTTGCCCTCTTCCCGAATTCCAACTGTAGCCACCAGAATACAACAGATTTCTATTTTACACCTGGGAAAAGGCAATAACCGGAAGTGGAAAGCTAACACTTTCACTCTGGCTGGCAGTTCCTCCCACACCTGAAGCAGCCTTATTTTCAGCTTAGGCATCCACTACAATGGGAAGTGTGTTACAATGAAGGGAAGCCCTTCATCCTGAGAAAGAAATCGATAGAAAGACAGCTAAACACTCCCTCTAGTCAGAGGGTTCGACTAAAGTGTGTATCCTAAGCTGACAGGTCACTGGTAACTTTCTGCAATTTGCTTTTGTTAAAATTATCAACCCCAAATACTACCGTCTATATCCTGCTTGTGATCTTGTCCCATAGTTCTACAGGATGTTACCACTGGGGGAAACTGGGTAAAGGGTACACAAGATCTCTCTGTGTTACTTCTCACAATTGCATGTGAATGCAAATTGTCTCCGTGAAAACTTCCATTTCAAAAAAACAACCACAAACTCCAGTATTCCATCAATTTCTGGGTTCATCTCTAGGTATACCAGGTCTAACTTCAGCCCTGAAGTAAATATCTTGCATGGAGTCATTCTTTAACAAAGCCTTAGGAGTTACCTTGGAAACCTGAAATTATGCTATAAAAGGCAGTCCAAAGGGTCCCAGTTTATCACACACTATTATGGCATAAATGTAGTGTAAGGCAGCAGCGGGCTAGGTGGGGACTGGGGACATGGAAAGGAGAATGCAGACTCCATCCAAAGGGGGCAGCCTCAGCAAAGCTCCCTGCTGCATCACATGCACAATGGGGACCAGATCTTCCAAACGTTCAAGAGAATTCAAACATCTGGACTTTCATGCAAAACTTCCTAAATCTTAAATGTGGACAACTCATGTCATTTTCTTCTAAACACTGTGAGAACCAAAGCAAACAGGTCTGAGGGCCCAGGTTGCAACCTGACAGGCCCTTTAGGCACTTTAAATATATTTTCTTCTCATCCTCACCAAGAGCCATGCAGAGTAGGGCTCACTCAACCTGCTTCCAAATGGGGTAAGACAACGTGCCCTAGGTCATCCAGCTGGCAGGGGACTTGGCAACACTGACCGGGAGGCCCTGCTGACTCTGCTAATTCAACATTCTGTTACTTGCACTCATTCAGCAAAAGCTGTTAAGAAAGCTGCAGAGAATATCTCTGGCTCCAAACACTGACTCAATTCCACATTTTCCTGACCAAGCCTCATCAAGAGATGGACCACCAGGGGAGTTCTTTCCTGTTCAACATTTGTCATCTTCCATCACCTTCAGCTTAAATCCTCTCAGCAAACTCCTATCCCTTCCCTCAGAGCACTTGGAGGACTCGAGACAGGGCAGTTAGTGAGATATTTGATCAACATTTGTCTTTCCTACTAGATGGAAAGCTCCATTACAGCAGAGACTATTTATGTTTCTGGATATCCCCAGAACTAACACGATGCCTGGCCCAAAGAAAGGACTTAATAAACACTTGCTGAATGAAGGGACAGGCCAGACAGGGGCAGTGAAAAGGCTCCATTCAAATTCAGCTGAACTAATGCCACCACCAACAAGGACACAAAGTTTCTGGGAAACTTTTCAGAGACTTCAAATGCTTTCTTGAATAGCAAAACACCCCAGCCAAACCATTATGCACCGGAAAAACCAGAAGGGCAAGGGGCTCTTGTAATCATGCTCCATACCCTTGTGGCCTTTCAGGCAACAGGATCACATTCCATTCACTGGTTCAGATAGGGTAGCAGAGGCTACTACCTGAGGGCAAGCTCAGCCCTTTGACCTGTGAAGCCACTGCCTGAGAATGTGGCTGCAGAGACGGGACCCTCATGAAACACCCTTTGTTTAGAACACTCAATGTCATCTCAAATATTTGCCAAGCCCATGCTAGGGCAAACATAAAGTCAGAGAAGATGCCTGCCTGTATCTTAGAGTGGGTAAGATTTTGTCTCTAGGCAAGACAGAACTCGAAGCAAGGGTCGTCCAGGTTGCAGGTTTGACAAAAGCACTGGTACAGAGGCAAAAACACAAGGCATGCTTGGGGGAAAGGAGGCTGGACCAGCACGAAGGCAACCTGGAGTACAGCTCACATGAGGGAAGGAAGAGAAGATACACAGCTGGGAAAGCCTAGGCAGAAGGCCTCTTTTTGGTTACCAGGTGTTTTTTAATGAACACAAAGTACAATCTCAAGTTGTCTTAGGACTAAAGACATGGTCTGGTTCTACCACAGTTCTGCAATAACTTAAAAACTGAGAGATTTTATATAAAAATGCAGATTTCAGCTTCTCTGGAAACATGACGGAACCTGGCATTCTGAACCCAGATTCCTGCAGAACTGCGAGCTGAGGCGGGGAGAGCAGCTGCTCACCAAAGAAGTGTATGAGTTTCTATTTACCACAGTCCCCACCAGGCTCTACCATTCTCACCTAGGCCTACTTCATTTGTAGATGTTTCCTGTCTAGAGACCATAGATATCTGTGCCTTAGAGTTTACAAGATCCTTTCCCACACAGCTCTTATTCTGTTCCAATAACAATGTATCACAGATATGCATCTTGAAGCCCAGAGTGGTGCAATTCCAGGTTTGTTAACATAGGATCAATCAAACCCACAGTTAGTACCTGACCCGATATTCCTGGGTTTGCATTTCAAGACTCTGATTAGGTCCCCTGAATCCCAGACCAGCTTATGTATCATCACTCCTGTGTAAGCAGAATGCTGAATTCTTATTTTAGAGAAATACACCTATTAACAAAACAAGCCAGGGTTTCTTATCCAGGCAAGATGCAGTCTCAAAACCAATGACTTACAGAAGTTCTCTGAACATCTTGCTCAGGCTTGGCATACATCTCAGACAGATCGCCATTCAAAATGACCTCGGCTAATGAGTTCACCAGTGGTGCATGATGTATAATTAGGAAGACCTGATGAAAGAGAAGAAATGGGATTTGCATTAAACTGTGCAATTTTTCAACCTCTTTCTTCCTCGATCTGAAACAACTGGATTGGGCTGATTAAGTTCTGTATTAAGCAGCAATCACTGTGAGTCAACATCCAAAGAATGGGTCACATTTAGAAGAAATCAGTTACCATTTTTCTCCCTAAGAAGTTTGCTCCTCCTTCAGACTGTTGCCTATTTGGCTGGCTGCTCTTTCATCGGAAGAAAGCACATTAAAGCAAGACTGTCTCTCATGGCTGGTTGAAGCCAAACCTGGCTTAAATGGAGCAACATGGGAAAGGAATAACCAATCCAACAAACTCCTTCCTTTCCACAAGCATTTTCACATCAAATTCAATTATGATAACACTAGAAGGCACTGTCCCAATTCTTAAGTCATACAGGAATGGGGCTGGTGAGTCTTGTTCCAATCAAGGACTTGGCAAAGGGTGTGTTATACAGAGATTCCATTGCTGGAAAAAGCTCTGACCTCTGTGGTGGGTTTCAGCACACTGGGATTTCATGGCAACAATGACAGGTGTGGGAACTGTGAGGAAGAAAAGCCACACTTCCTGCAGCTAGGGGAGGCAAAAGGGAGAGTTACTGCTTAATGGGTCCAGAGTTCCTGTTTGGACTCGTGAAAAAAATTTGGTAATGGATGGTGGTTATGTTAACACAGAACTCTGAATGTAATTAATGGTTAAAAATTTGGTTAAAATGCCAATTTCTGTTATACATGTTATCACAATAAAATGTTTTTAAAAGTAAAAAAACAAAACGGTACCAGGAACATAGAAAGTGCTCAATAAATGCTAGGTGTTATTAGTAGTTTAAAAAAAATAAATAACTGACAAGGAAAGAAGGTATGGAGGGAGGGAGGAAGGAAAGGAGAGAAGGAAGGGCAGGCAGGCCATACAAGCCAGAAACAGCTGCAGTTATACCAGGATGCTAACGTGGAACGCACTGGGCTGTCAGATGGCCCAGTTGCTCCACCCTCTTGCCCAATGTTCAGAGGAAGGGTTGAGGAATCAGGGCATTCAAAACTGGCTTGTGAAGTTGGCAGGTATGGCAAAACACACCAGGTATTCAGTTTTAAAATATAAAGAGAACAAGGCACAGGATAATGGGTGATGTATCTACACTTTGTTTATAAAAGGGTGTGTGTGTGTGTGTGCGCGTGCGTGCATGTTCCTGCTGCATCTGCTTATATATGCACAGAACAGGTTTTCTCAACTTTGGCATTACTGGTGTCTTGGGCCAGATAATTCTTTGCTGTGGGGGCTGTCCTGTGCGCTGCAAAATATTCAGCAGTATCCTTGGCCTTTACCCATCAGATGTCGATAGCATCCTCTCCCCTAGTCATGACAACCAAAATTGTCTCCAAACACAGCCAAAGGTCTCTTGAAGAGTGAAACTGCCCCAGCTGAGACCTGACATAGAATGTCTCTGGAAGGACACACCAGAAAATCTCTAATTGCAGTTGTCGTTGGGGACAGAAACTAGGAGCCTGACCAGAAGTGGAAAGGAAACTTGACTATCACCTGTTTGAACTTTGAACTTTACAACTTTATTTTTAAATATAGTTAAAAAATAAAAAAAGTAAAGGCAGAAATTGGTAACACTGCTTACTTCTGGGGAGCCGGACCAGGTATCTGGGGCCTAGGGGTGAGAGGGAGCCTTTTCCCTAGATGTCATTTTGAACTTCTTGATATAATGAATATGCTATACAAAAAAATTAATACAATTAAAATTAGGCAAAAGTTACAGGCAGAATAGCCAAATGTGGCACCTACCTAAAAAAGCACATCTGTTTTTATAGTACCAGGGAGATCTGTACCATCACAGAGGCTATACAGTCTGAAACTGGTGAGCTCACCCACGTTCAGGGCTGCAACAGGCTACAGCGATGAGGACGATGACTATTCTCATCTATACCATGTCGGAATTACCACCATTGTTCACCCAACCACAAAACAAAATCCCAAATCACTGAGTTCCTTCATTCCTTCCACAAATATTAAAGATGCATCATGCACCGTGTGTGAATGTTACTTTGATTGATCATTCATCTTTTATCCAGCCCACAAACCATCAGGAGTATCTACTAAAGCCCAGTGGACAGAAGGCAAGTTATTGGTGCCTGTGGACCCACACAGTGCTGGTTCCTGATGCTCTGAACAGGGAAAGGGGAGGGGGGGGCAACGTTAGCAGAAACGTGTGTGCAGACTCACAGAGCCAGACCACGCTTTCCACAACACACTCTCCATACCACACTCTCATTATGGGCCACAGTTTAGTTTCAGCAGGGTGGCATCACTGGTCGCACTAAATCAACATCATTAATGTGAATTTTATTGGTTTTGTAGCTGTGCTTGTAAAATAATTTGTAAGTATGCTTTTTGACGGTAATGTAGGGGTTAAGGACAAGGGATTTATATCAGATTTCGGTTTTCATATAATTAGGCAACATTACAATAAAACCAAATGAAAAGGCAGAGGGAAGAAGGGCTCGAGATATTTTATCTTTAAATGGGGTCTATTGCTCAAGCTTGAGAAACACTGAATCGCAAACTATGCTTTTTGGGAGATGTTGAAATAATTAATTAGGTACCTGAGCTACTGGTCTTTCACTGAGAAAACAGGGGAGAGAGGCGTGACCCAAAACCCTCCGCCCTAAATGCCAGTGAAATGGGGTTTTGGTGACCATGCTATTCTGACAGGACCTTGCCCACCGCTGCAGCACTCCAAGAACTGAAAGAGTCCTGAGGACGCTTTGCACGGGATTCCTGTGGCTGAGCATCTGGCCTGCCAAGTCCTGCTAGACTCCCAGAATCCCCAGCAGGAGATACTGGCGGATTTATAAGGAGGCAGGAGAAAACGCTGCCAGGAAAGGCTAGGGTTTGCACCAAGCTCTCTGGCACAAAGGGGCATTCAGGCCAAGTCAGCCCTGTGGCAGAGCTCTAAGCAAACAGAGCTCCCAGAATGAGACTCTGGGATGTGAGTGAGGCTCAGGCCACATCCGGATCCCAATCTCCTCCCTATTGGGAGGAGGCTGAGCCTGAATCTCTCTTCTCAGGCCAACAGGAGACAGCCCCACTCCATACTAGGAATGGCCCAGGGATCAAGTTAGAAGGACATTCTGTGATCAAAGCAATAAATACCTGTGCCACTGAAGAAGTGGAAACAGAGCTCTGGTCAAACGTTTGACTGCTTGACAGTCTAATGAGGTGGCTTGAGAGTCTGGACTGCTTGTAATAAAAATATTTTTAAAGTTATGTAACTGGGTCACCATGGAGTTTTTCCCTTCTTGTAAATATTAGATAATTGTGAGAAGGAAACACACTTGCTTAAGGGGGTAAAGCAGACAAATTGGCTCAACACACAAATCTGGGAGCTAAGGCTGCTACAAGGTACCTTTCAGAAGGTAATCTGGGAACTAGGACCATGACAAAAGCCTTAAAAAAAGCTTCATTACAGGAAATTCATTGCATCAAGGCTACTATGTGTATGTACACACTGGGTCCTGCAGTTTGGGGCTAATTTAAAAATTCCGTGAATAAGATACACGCAGTCCACATTCCCAACGTAATCAGTTGTTCTGGAAACTTGGTCCCCATTGTAAAAATCAACTACATGAAGGCCAGGTTTGGTTTCTTTTTAATTTTTCTTTAAATCTCCATCCACCACCATGAAGGAGATGTATACTACCTCTATTTAGCATCTGAATGACAGAACCCCTCTTATTTTATTGGTATTTTATACTGAGATGGGGCACTGAGAGAAAAGATAGGCAATGAGGCCTGGGAAATTTCTGAAAGGCAGCAGTGTTAAAAATGTGTTGGGGACACAGGTGAATGATCAAACTTACCTGTGACAGAAGATAGAGAGAAACCGGCAGGCTAATTTTCGGTCGTTCTCCTCCCTAGTGAAGGTTGGGGAGAGAGAGAGAGAAGTACAAGTCACTCAAGTGAGCAACACAAAATATCTGAAGTCAAAAGCGAAATGTTTAAAAGAGAGGCTCCCTGGTTCCCCTGAATTCTTCCATGATGATCATCCTAAGGCTGCCCTTCCCTGGTTCTAGTCAGAAGTCTACTCTGCAAAATAAATTTGCAACCTAATCCTACTTAAGTCCGTTTACAAGGCCACTTTTTCTCCACCTGTGAAATCTTTCAATGTTTAGTCATGGATTAGAAGCTGGATCCAAAAGAAAATCTTGCTTCTTAAATTATCAAGAATGTTAATTTCCACCAGTGGGGGCACTGAAGGCCCCATCCCCAGAGGGCCTGTTCTCAGGGATGGGCTTTCAAAACTGGGGATCCAGGAAAAGATTTGGAGTGCTCTGACCTAGAAAAAGCCCCTCCTTTGTATCAAGCTTGACCCTGTCCCATGTAACTGTGAGAGATCTTCTGGACACTTTTTTTTTTTTTTTTTTTTGCATGGGCAGGCACCAGGAATCCAACCCGGGTCTCCAGCATGGCAGGTGAGAAGTCTGCCTGCTGAGCCACCATGACCAGCCCTGGACACTTGTTTTGCAGACGAAGAAACAGGCTCAGAGAGGTTAATTGCCTTGTCTAAGGTCACACAGTTGGGAAAGGGAAGAGGTAGAGTTTGACTGAAACTCCAATTCCTGAGCTTTTTCCATGCCCCAAAATAGCTACCTGTAATTTTCTTCACTTATTTTGAGTGAGAATCCCCACGTAGTGCCTATGAAAAGAAAGCTACACCTTCCTGGGACACATCTGCAGAGGTTGAAGTCCCTGCAAAGGAACCAGCCAGTTCTGCCCTGCCCTTGTGCTGGGAGCCTCTGCTCTCCCTCTGCCTGCCTCCTTAACCCTGGGAGGGACTGGGCAGAGGACTCTCTTCCCTGAAGTATTATTTCTCATAAGAGGACCTGAGAACCACCAGCTCAGAAATGCCTGGAGGGCAGGTGAAATATATAGGTTCCTGGTCCCACCCCACATCCACTGAGTCCCTGAGAGTGGGGCGAGGGGACCACAGAATGTACATGTGAACCTGCACATCCCCAGGAAGGATTCTGAGGCCTGCTCACAGGGAACAATTACTGCCCGAAGGCCTTTTCCTAAACATGCTTATCTCTTCCCAGTCCTCGCAAGTTTTGGTGCTGTCAGAAGTGCCTCCAAATCGATTAGCTCTGGCAACTAACAGAAAAAATTGCCAAGGAAGGGAAGGACTCAAGGGAAGGATGCACAGAAACTAAAATCCTAAATTCACAGAGGTTTCCTGTTTCCTTCTAAAATCAGTAATCTTCTTTTCTCATTCTTTTTTTTTTCCTCTTTCTTTTCTCATTCTTTTTTACACACACATCCACTCATTCAGGAAGGAAAAGGAAAACCAGGGTGCTTTGTATGGAATCTCTCTCACACACCAAGCCTTGGTCCTTTGTAAAGTTCAGTCCAACCCCTAGGGACTGTCTTCCTAGCCCAGGTTTGCCCGCTTTGGAAGATGACCTGGAGCCAACAGGAGCAATGAGTCCAGGCCCCACAGACCTACCTTGTCCTGATTCTCCAGCGAGTAAACGTAGAGGGGGAGGAAGAGCCTGTTAAGCAGGTGGTCGGTGAGCACATCATTGAGGAACTCACAGTTGATGATGAGGATATCGTTGAGATAGTGCAGGTGGTCCAAGTGCTCAGCCACCAGGTCGCTCAGTTTCCCCCGATTCCGGTGCCTGCCAAGAGAAACAACCTCAGCCTGGAAGCCAAAAGCCCAGGGCCCTCTGGCCAAAAACTTAGGTCACTGGGCAGAGGCAGGAAATGTTCTCCATTCAACAAATACTCAAATTAGTCTCAAGAGACACCTATCCTGGCCCCTATTGAGAGGAACCACAAAGAGAAAACAGGTAGGTCCACTATAGTTGATTTTAGGAAATCATGAGGATCCCCAACTGATGGAGACCTCAGTACAACTTCGCCCCAAGCCACACCACAGCTAAGCTCTCAGCAAGCCATTTCCAAGAATAGCCATTAGCCAATGTGGGAAGATGCCCTGGCTCCCAAGATAAGCAATATTAATGGAGCAATAAATCCTAGCTAATTAAAATGCTCCAGAGTAGTTCTGAAGAGCAAAGCTGGCCTCTGTAGCTGGACCCTTCCCATGGGCCCTGACCACGAGGGGCAGAGCACAAGGACTCCACATTCTCCCCGACCCTGCCCCTCATCTCTGATCTGAGGTCTGTCTCCTCGCAGTTAAGCAACGGGCTCAGTGGGACCCTCTGGCAAATCCATCCCACACTCTAAAAGAACAGAATCCCTGGAACCGCCAGCACATTCACCACCCTCAAAGTATTTCTCTTACAGAGAGCAATCTAGCTAACCTAAGACCTTTTTTTTTATATATATATTACTACTCAAGTAATGAACGTGTGGTCATTTCAGAAAACAGAAAATTAAAAAATAAAAAGCAAAAAGAAATGAAAGATTCCCAGTGCCTACCCATGCAAAAAAAAAAAAAAAAATGAAAGTCTCCTATAATCCCACCACTAGCACAGACTGACTATTTAATTAACATTTTGGTACTTATGATCCTACAATCTGTTTTACACATTTAGTCTCTTCTTATAGTCACATAAAACACGTGTTATATATCTATCTGTCTAACTATATGTACTTTTAAAAAATAAGTAAAAACAGAATCAACTTTGCTTCTTTTACTTAAGTTTAGATCATTATTCCTCTATTATATTTTAATAAATATTTACTAAAGATTTATAGGAAATATGTTATAAATCCCAATAATATAACAAGTACCTGTAAATCCACCATCTCAACTATAATGCTTAGAACTTTTTCCCCATTTAATAAATATATTGTGATGATTTTTGTTCATTGGGTAAAAACCTTTATTTTATTATTATTTTTTTTTATGGGCAGGCACCAGGAATCGAACCCGGGTCACAGGCATGGCAGGCAAGAACTTTGCCACTGAGCCACTGTGGCCCACACTAAAACCTTTACTTTTAAAATCATCTTATTAAAATAACATATGCAGATGGATATAAAAATCAAATAGTACTGATAAGCTGCTAATGAAACAGCAGTTCCTTGCCCACCTTCCCCCATTCTCCAGAGGTGGCAATTTTTTTTAACTCTATTAGTTGTTTCTGCAAATAGTTCCTCCCATATTTCTATAAAATCTGAATGGACTTCTGTTTTGTGATTGATCTCTTTTACATGTTATCAATGGACCTCTGTGTGTTCCCTCCACCCCTATTTCCCCAATAATTATCAGTAATTGGTATGGACATTATAACTGTTCACTGCAGAGTTTTGGCTCTTCATAGAGAACTATGATTTCATCTCCTTTTTTGTATAACTTTTCATTCATTCTGGAGTTAAGTGGCTCATTATGTTTCATATCCATGATTTTCAATATCCATATGGGTTCCTGATTTTTCCTAAATGCTCTGTCAGATCTACAATCTACCTTTCCCTACTTCTTTTCCAATATCAGATCTAATACTTTATCTAGCTCCCTCATCCCCAACCAAGAGACCTCCTTCCTGGGTCCTTTAATTGTCCTGACCCCACTAGGATGTACCTCACACCAGACCTGTGCAAAGCTGTCACTCTGGGGCACTCAGGGTCCTAACCAAGGATAATTTTGCCTGGAAGGGGATGGAGGCAATGTCTGGAGACACTCTGGGTTGTCACAAACAGGGCATGGTGGTGGTGTTACTGGCATCTAGTAGGTAGAGGCCAGGAATGCTGCTAAACACCCTAGGATGTGTGGGACAGTCCTCACAACAAAGGATTATTGAGCATTGAACGTCAATAGTGCCGAGGGTGAGAAACTCCATTCTGGGGTTTCTGTTCACTACTCTAGGGCCAAAACCACCACCTTAATCTTTCTTTTTTTTAAAACAGCTTCTTGAGACATAATTCATATACCATAAAATTCATCCATTTAAAGTATGCAATTCAATGGTTCTTAGTATATTCATAGAGTTGTGCAACCATCACAACCAATTTTAGAACATTTTAATCATCCCCCAAAAAAATCCCTATCCTCATTAGCAAACGATTGCTCTCCATTTGCCACACAGTCCCCACCTCCACTCCCTTCAGACCTTGACAACCACTGATGTATATTCTGTCTCTATGGATTTGCTTATTCTGGATGTTTCATATAAGTGGAATCATAAACTATGTGGTCCTTTGTGGCTGCCTTCTCTCACTTAACATAATGTGTCCAAGATTCAGCCATGTTGTAGCATGTATCAGTACTCCATGCCTTTTTACGGGTGAATAATATTCTAACAAACAGATATGTTACATTTTCTTCATTCATTCAAGGGCTGATGGATCATCTTAATCTTTTGTACCAGCTGCCTAGCACCCCTGTCTATGGGTGTACTGAATTGATTTACTCTATTTCCCTTTTGTGATGCTGCCAAGTTGTTTCCAACTTTCTGTTGTCACCAATAGGAAGGCAGAGTCTTGTAGAGTATGGATGTCTTCCCTCTGCCTATAAATAGGTTTGTAAGTTTGGTTCTAGCGTTTCCTTTTCCTCAAAGATAACTGAATTCTCCCCACGCACTCTATTTATGGTACTAATGAGTACCAAGGAGGGATACTTACTCCTCATCAGTCTGCACACAGTTATCAAGTTCGATCACATGGCTCCCAATGAACCAGACCAAATTGGAGAAGTAAGGAACAGCGGTTTTATCTCTGATATAGTGCAGCATGGCCTGGTTATCCACTGAGAAAATTCACAAAAGAAAAAAAAAGTCAAGCTACAAAATTAACTTGGGAGAGATTTAAACAAAACAAAACAAAACAATGAAAAAGTCCTCAAATGGCATCCTGAATCTTTTCTATCTTGCCAGAAATACTTGAAAATATTTATCTTATTCATAAAATTGTATTCATCAAGGAAGTTCTTATGATATTCTTTGAAATAGTCAAATAAATCGGGCTAAACATTACAAATGCAGTTAAGAGCCTGCTTTTCAGCAGGGGGTTTAGCTAGACTACCATGAAATCTACCATTCTCAAGCAAGCTTCCTGGATTTGCAAATAAGGATATGTTAAGAAAGCGGAAAACCAGAGGTTAATAACTTACATGACACTGCAATAAGGAACACGGGAATCGTCATTGAAGGAAAGGCAAAAAACAGACAACAGTTAATAGGGTTAGGAACTGGGATGGTGAGACTTTTGTGCAGAGGGATAGAGACTGAGGGCAGGAGGCATCTAAACCAAAAGATACAGGTTAGGAGAGAACAAGAGAAAACAGAGAACAGGAGGCACAGAGCCTCGGCTTGGACCAGTTCACAAATTCAGAAACTTGCCAGGTAAACTGGGGAAAATGGGCCTCAATTCCAAAGCGGCCACAGCTTCTAAGTACCAGCTGCCCAGCACCCTGCAGGACTTCCAAATCTACCCATTTTCAAGTCAGAAATCTAGACTGCTAAACAGGATCTCCCCATTTTTAAATACTGGCACACAATACATCTCTTTTCAAAAACCAATTAAGTTAATGAAAACGTCAGAGGGCTGGAAATGACCCTCACGCCCTCAGTTTGCAACCTCTGTACGGGCCCAACTGGGCTCTTAAAATTAATGCAATCTCAGAAATAGACTAGAGTTCCCAAGGCCTGCCCTCCCCTCCCCCACAATTACAGTCACCTAATAACATTCCAACATTTGATGGTCAAAGACATACGATGCTTGAGAAAACAGAGTTCCAGCTAAGGGCACTACTGGAAAAATAATCCCAGTGTTAGGCAGAGAACTTCCAAACTTGTGCCCTGCCAGCCTTTGTGCTTGTATGGGCAAGAAACTGGGATAAAAGGGCTTTCTCGTGGGGCACTGTTTTGAGCATTAAGTACATCTTGAAGGAGAAAAGGAATTTGTAAGTGCTCTGCTTTGCAGCCAACTCAGAAGACAATATTGCCTCCTGCTGTTTGTGACATTAACTACATTTATATGTTATTTTAAAAATAAATATCCTCTAGCTGTACTGCAAGCATCTTTTACAAGCCAAACCACAAAAATTAAAACCCAACATTTAAAAGACAACTTTGCCTTTATAATATTGCCACTCCGAGGCCACATGTGCCTCTCTAAGGTCATGACACCCATCTCTCAGCACTTAGCAATACCTGAACCTGCATAGACTGGGTATACCCAGAGTCGTCAGTGATACAAAAATGTATGTAGGGAGCCAGCTAAATGTCCAACAATGACAAGCTTTCCTTGGGACAGGGACTCATGGCTTATATAATAAATTAGCTCCCTTGACCGTTCCTGAGAATTCTATGCAGGAGAGTGGGCACTTGCTGCCAAGGCAGAAATCAAATGAGAGATGAGCTCTTATGGAAACGTACCTTTGTAGACGTTCAAAGTTATGGTTCTTACAGCAATTCTAACCATGCTTTCAGGGTGATTAAAAAATTTGATAGCTTCTGTATACAGGGCAAAGTCATTAGTGTGCTGAAACACAAAGTAACAGAAACAAGTTACAAACCCAAGAGGGCAGGCCTGCCCCCTACTCTAGCTTTCTGAACTCTATCAGACAAAGAAATATACCAACCTGAACCTGAAGGTGGTGACTGATTCCCAGTAGGGAAGGTGGGAAGGGGGACTGCAGATCCCAGTGCGGAGAAGGGGACCATGGAGAAACTAGAAAGGGGTCCACAACGTAAGTCAAGAGAACTGGCCCTGGCTAATGTCAGACCCAGATTCATAACTCTACCACTTCTTAGCCATAAACTAATCATTCTAAGGTTCAGTTTCCTCATCTACAAAATGGGGACAATACCTACTTCCTGGTTGTTAGGATGAAATGAGACCATTTCAGGTACAGTGCTAACCACGATGCCTGGCACCTAATGAGACCTCAGTAGTAACACTAACTGTCATTATTAGATGCTGCCTCCAATAATAAAAGTCAAACTCAGAGTTTTACTAAATTCAGTCTCCTTCAGCTATTATATATTTCACTATCTGGAAATAGTAAAAGTGTCAACAGTTTCATGGAGGAAGAGTTCCAGGCATCTTCTGATATTAAAAAGGGATATTCAAAATGGATTCAAACAGTTGTGACCACAAATATCCATGATCCAAACTTCAGGAAAAAGGTGACTTGGGATCTAGACCTAGGCCCACATGGTGGCATGCTCTGCTGCCCTCTCATGACTATTCTCCCTCACGGTTCAGCTAGGGGGCCTGAGGCTTTGAGCGGATCCACAGCAGGCCAAGAGAGGGAATGAGGACCTGGGGGACTAGCAACCTTCAACTTCCCAACCAGCCCTTCCTGGCTGTGAGGAAGTGGAAGCTCACAGCAGACTGTCCAGGGGGGAAAAGTCACCTCGAGGACTAGAAGTGTACACTTAACACATGGTACCTACTTCCTGGCCCACATACAAGAGGAAACCAAGCCCACCTCAAAAATCAGGCTCCTAACACTCCTCTGATGACCAACGGGATGTTATTCCAGAACCAACACTCTGGCCCCAGAATCCCAGGGTTTTTGCCCCCCAGCCTGGCGTACTGAGGCCCAGCAATGCCTGAACGGAGGGAGAATCTGGCCATATCTCTGGTCTGAGCTTTGCAGGTGGGTTCCCTTCACCTGGGAGAACCTTTTAGAGAATGCTAACATCATCCATTTGCTCCTTGGGCACATTTATTTAGCGTTTATCATGTGCCAGGTACTTAGCCACACAATGTTAATTTTTAAAATTGTCACACGTTTTGTGATTGATAGCTAAAATTTCTTCCTTTGGAGGCCAGCTCTTTCCTTAATATTCTAAACTGATAAAACAAAGTCCAGAGTGTTGTTGCCACATCATACAGGGACAGCTGGATGAATTACGCCAATTCAGAGCCTATGTGTGGGAACATAGTCTTACAGTACTATGTACAGTACTACAGTACATAGGCTGCATAGCATATATAACCACCAACTGGAAGACACCTGCCATGCAAAAAGCACAGAGCTGTGTGGTAGCTGGCTTCCCTGATGATCCCCAAGGAGCCTCCCCTCCTGTGTTCATGTACTTGTATTGTACTCTCCCACATGTGTGACTAGGTTTTGGTACAATTGATCATGTGTGACTTTCAAGGCTAGGTCATAAAGGATATGCCAGCTGGCTTGGTTCTCCTGGATCACCGGCTCTAGGGGGACGTCAGATGCCATGCCATGAGGACACACAAGCAGCGCAGTGGTCAGGCCCACTCAGAAAGGAACAAAGCCCCCTTCCTGTCAACAGCCAGCACCAACTGCCCAACCATGTGAATGAGGAATCTGGGAAGCAAGTTCTCTCACTGCAATCTAGCCTTGAGATAACTGCAGCCTCATGAGAGAACAAGGAAGAACTGCCCTACCAGGCAGCTCCCAAATTCCTGATACACTATGAGAGAAATGTAAGGCAATTCTGACCAGGGAGACATGACAGAAAATATGCTGGGAGGCTTCTGGGAAAGTCTTTTTGGATGTTAAAAAGGGATACAAAAGGGAAGTGATCTCATCAGGCTTTTCAGCAGACAGGTCATGTCTGAGGACAAATATCAACGATATTGTCAGCAAAGCAAAAATGTGGCTGAGCCTCAGTAGCTGATGATGTGGCTGAGACAAAGGACAGCCAAAATCTGTACTTTTTGGTATATGATATAAATTGACCTTATTATTGTTCAAAATCCTTTTAACTGTCTGTGTGTGCTCCAGGATGAGAGCAGCAACAATTTAGTTATTAAAATGGTTAAATAACTCTCCCATGGAGTGTCAGGGATGTTACCTTTATAAAGATAATAGCAACCATTTAGGGAACCAGGTACATACTAGATGCTTGGAGACATCATCTCATTTAATTCAATCCCTGAAAACTCTATAAGGTATGCATTATCATGTCAATTCCAATGAGGAAACTGAAGTTCAGAAAAGGACTTGAACTTCGCTGAGGTCACACAGTAGGCCTGATTGGAGTTCGTTTTTCCCACAGGGCAACACTACCTCAATCAACATCCAGACATTTCTCCCTGTCAGGGATAATGCTCTCAGGTGGCACAAACGGAGTTTTACATGCAAAATAGAAAAAAGATCAGTTGAGTTTAAGAAAAAAAAAACCCACAGAAAACAGCACTTACAAAAGTCAAACAATGCCGCAATGACAATCATGAAACAAGAGCAGAAGTGCTCTGTAAACGGGACATGAGACCACCCAGACCTAAGGAGCCCGAAACTGGTTAGCTTTATACCCAACAGTGGTCCTCTGGCAGTTACTTACCTCATTGTAAAAGAAATGGACAGTGTGGTTGTTTAGCTTTAATGACAATGTTTTCAGGAATGATATATAATATGCCATAATCTCCTCATCGGAAAAGTCAAACTTATGTACAATGATAGAATTTACATAATTATTGGAGAGCAAATAATCTAGAGGGAGAAAAAAGACAAAGCAAAACAGATAGGTTAACTCATGCTGGAAGCAAAGACAAGCAAAGAAAGTCAGGTAACAAGTGGAGGATCATATTGACCCTTTAACCAGCAAAGGAATCATCTACGCAAAAGTCACCAAAAGTTCAAAGGCAAAGCCAAAGAAAGGACATGTCCTTCCCTCCTACACCAAATAGAAAAAGCATAGCTAGCTAAGTTCAACATAGAGCCAGTGATGGGGAAGATTAGATGGTAAGGGGACACTTCAACAAACCACCCACAGATGTGGGTAAAAAGCACTGTATTCTATAAAAAGCTGCTCCATTTTGCTAGCAAAAATCACATCACCATCTTTGAATGCCACAAAGGGCCACACGTGCTTTTTCTCTCCCTGTATAGCAACATAACTTCATAAAGGCCACTGAATGCTGAACCCATGCCATGTACCAGCACTCAGCTGAGGGTTTTCCATTCCAGTTAATTGTCAGAGCAGGTCTCAGGGCTGGAGGATGCTGGGCCAACTGGTGAGCACAGTTGCTACCTAAGGGGCAGGCACCCCACCTCCCACCCCTGGGTACTGTGGACATGCAGGCTCTGTGGACAAGAACTTCCAACTGCATGAGAGAAGCAGGGAAAAAGATTTTCACGCAGCATATCCTGACTTTGAAATTTGGGCCACTAGATCAACTAGCTTTTAAAACTGTTTAAAACTGCACTGGTGGTCAGCACAATACTACCTAACGGTCAGCACAATACTACCTAACTGTAATGTAATTATGTTAAAATACTGAATGACGCTGCATGTGAGAATGATAGAGGGAGGAGGGCTGGGGACATAAATGAAATCAGAATGATTTGATCAGTGGCTGGAAAAATATTTGCAAGCCTCCTTCAGGGAATGGTGAGAACGGGGAGAAATTCAACTTCCCCCAAGTTGAATT
>PVIY010018774.1:0-46930 GCA_004026745.1 Myrmecophaga tridactyla | reverse complement strand
ATTTTTTTCAATTCATTTCAATAAGATAATTATTGTGGTCTTCAACCCCAATAGTTCTGTGTTCTCTTTTTATATTTATGTTTTACTGAAATTTTAATTTCTTTCATCTATAATTTCCCCATATCATTTAGCTTTTTCTCTAAGTTTTCCTTGAGTTCTTTGAATATATAAAACATCTTTTTTTTTAAGTTGTTGTCTAGCATGTCCAAAAATTAGATATTCTTCATTGATGGCTTCTGAAGTTTTACTTTGTTCCTTTGTTTGGGTAATCATTTCCAACTTCTTTGTTTGCTTCATGCTTTTTTTGCACACTACACATTTAATATATTAATTCTGGAATTTAGTCCCTGTGTTGTCTATTCATTAAGTTTGTATGCAGCTAGAGCTATTATTGCAATTTCCTTTGGTAACAGTAAGTAGCAAAAACAAACAAAACAAAGCAAAATACCTTTTAGGCCATGCAAATTGGTTCTGTGGTGGCTGCTAATAGCCTTTAGAATTTAGACCTCCTACCCAGTCAACCTATGGTAAAGGTACAGAATTATCTCTATCTCTTTTGAGCATGCATCTTGTCCTGGGCATTTTTAGCCTTAAGAATTTCTCCCACTTACAGGGATTGGATGCCCTTTCCAATCCGTATGGAACGGACTTTTCTCTCTCTCTTGGGTGTTCAGTTTTACATCTCAGAGCCAGTAATCATTTTCCCCAGGCAACTTCAATTTGATTGCCTTACATCTGTCTACAAGCTGTTTCTGCCTGCCAGGCAAGTTTTGAAAAGCTGAGCCAAACATTAATATTCTGCTTTAGACCTTTGGGCTGTCACCCAGTAAATTGGCACTGATTTAGAGCCACCTTACTATTCACATAGAAGTTCTCTGCTCTCTTCAACATAGGGCCAGGGACCCAGAATCATAACAGAGGCTGACTCCACACTACACAGGTGATGGGTTGGGTGTGGACAGGCAAAGCAATGCAAACCTCTCCTACACTTTTAAGTTGTATTTTCTTGATTCAGTGCTCACCCAATTACCACAACCTTTCAATTTTTTTGGGGGGGGTGAACTCTTAGGAATATTGTTCCACCACATCTTTCTAGTTTTCAAAGATTCTGTCAGGGATGAAATCCTGAAGCTTCTTACACCACCCTCTTGGTTGACTAGAAATCTTCTCCATTTTTTTTTCTGTTACATGAAAATAGCCAAGGTTTTCACAAGGTGATTGAAGAGATTCTGTTCAGACTACATATTTAATAAACTAAGTGAGCACTCCAAGGGTTCTGCTGGCCAAACAGGAACAGCATCCATCTTGCATTGCTATGAAATGTCCATTATGGCCAAACTGATCTAGTATACCAGAAAATATTGCACCCATTCTGGACAGCAAAATACTCATGGAATAGTGGTTTTTTTCTAAAATTGATCATTGACTTATCCTTTTGGAATATCCTCAAGAAGCTCACCTGGCAATGGTTTCAAAGTTCATACCTGTTCATGTCTCTGCCTGAAACTTCTTTCATAGAATAATGCTCTCCTTTTGTAGCTCTTAGATTACATAGATTACATAGAATAATGCCCTCCTTTTGTAGCTCTTAGATTACATTAAGAATACCTTCTTAATGAACTACTGTAAGCTCAAACCTTATAGGGAAGGAAATTCTGAGATATACCGTACCTGTCTTATCTTCTAGCTTAGGAGACCTTAGAAGATCCAATCATTATAAATAAATAGGTGATACCAAATCAACAACAGTCAGTATAGCACAGCACTCTAAAGGTTTCACTTGTAACTTGTCTCAGTAAACATCAGAGCCCACAGTTATTTGTTTCCAATACATATATGTGGACACATACAATTAGCACTCACCTATTTGAAGACATTGATTTGCCTGCAGAACTGATAGATCTTATCAAAATCATGTATGGAAAGACACTGAAATAGCTTTGGGCTTCTCAGTCATTCAAAGTCTACAGATGACAAAAACTAAATGTGATAGTTGTAGCAATGGCTATAGCCAGAGTTCAAATTGACATCATACCATTTATACAGGAAGGAAATTATCATTGGATTGAATGTAGTAACAATTTCTTCATACCAAAGTCTTCAGATTTATTAAAGATAGATCACCTCAAATGTAGTCAGGTCACACAAATTATCAGAGACTCTATTCAGATTGTCAATATCACTGTGGTTGTGGGGGGTCAGAAAGAGGAACTATAAATCAGGCCCAACCACAACAGAAACAGGGGCCGTAAATCAGGCCCGAACACAATGACAAGTCCCAAAAAACAACTAGGGTGGAAAGTTCCCAAAAGTTGCAACTGACTCAACTTACCAAAAACAATAAAACAAAGGGTAGGAAAAGGAAGGAACAGGATGTTGTTTGGCATGAGCTAACAGCATTTTTTGCTTCTGTGGTCAAATTCGCTTGCTCTCAGCTATGAACTAGGATGTGGTTTTAGCCTTTATAAGCTAACTTGGAGAATCTCTCAGGGCTGCTCTCTGAATCTCTTCTCAGAGGTTTCTGAGGCAGTCACCGGCCAGCTAATAACGACTCCAAATTGGCTTGCAATTTAAATTGTGTGGTCTCTCTTTCAGTGTGCCCCACAACATGGTGAGAACTTTAAATAGTGCTGGGACCTTTAAGTTCATTAGGCCCTGTGCTGGTTTGAAAGGATGTATGGACCCTAGAAAAGCCATGTTTTAATCAAAATCCCATTTTGTAAAGACAGAATAATCCCTATTCAATACTGTATGTTTGAAACTGTAATCAGATCATCTCCCTGGAAATGTGATTTAATCAAGAGTGGCTGTTAAGATGGATTAGGTGATGACATGTCTCCACCCAGTTGGGTGGGTCTTGATAAGTTTTTGGAGTCCTGTAAAAGGGGGAGGATTTTGGAGAATGAAGGGGATTTCTGAGAAAGCAGAGAACAACATAGGCACTAGAAGCAGAGGGTTTACCTGCCAGTGACCTTTGGATATGAAGAAGGAAAATGCCTTCTGGGGAGCTTCATGAAACAGCAAGCCAGGAGAAGAAGCTAGCAGATGACACTGTGTTCACCATGTGGCCTTCCAGATGAGAGAGGAACCCTGACCATGTTCACTGTGTGCCTTTCCAGATGAGAAAGAAACTCTGGATGTGTTTGACATGAGCCCTTCACTTGAGAGAGAAACCTTGAACTTCTTCGGCCTTCTTGAACCAAGATATCTTTCTCTGGATGCCTTTGATTGGACATTTCTTTAGACTTGTTTCAATTGGGATATTATCTTGGCCTTAGAACTGTAAATTAGCAATTTATTAAATTCCCCCTTTTAAAAAGCCATTCCATTTCTGGTATATTGCATAACAGCAGCTATCAAACTAGAACAGGCTCCATATATTAAAGAAGGTCTATTGAAGTGATATTTTAAGTGTGTGACAAAAACTCTGCTATATGGTCACCACACTCTGGGCATTCAGAAGACTACATTCCCAGTATGCTCTACAGCTGGAATGGATCCATGTGACTTAGTTCTGACCAATGGAATAGGACAGAAGTCATGTGTAACACTTTCTGGCCTTGCCTTAAAAATATCCTTATGATTTTCCACCCTCTCTAACTCTTCCACAATGGCCTCTAACCAAGTGTATTAGTCAAGATTCTCCCAAGAGATTGAACCAACAAGACATACACATGACTATGTGAATGTGCATGTGTGCATGTATGTATGCCAGTGTATGATTTGTTATAAGGGTTTGGCTCATGTAACCATGGCAGCTGGCAACTATGAACTTCCTAGAGCAGGACATACACTGAAAGCTCTGCTAAAGGCAATGTTGAAATCCTTAGTCTGAATTCTACAGAAGAAGCTGGCTGGCTCAAAATTCCAGCATGAGCCAATATTGCAGTTGAGACAGAAATTCTTCTGATGTCTGAAATATTCTGTTCTTATTTTTCATCTCTCCCAATGATTAGATGAGATTACCTGTATTTCTGAGAGGAATCTCTTTTGTCGTTGGTTGTTGCAATCAGCTGTTCATGGATGAAAATTGAAATAACTTATGAAATAACTACTTATGAAATAACTTCATGGTAGCAAGTAGGTCAGTGTTTGACCAAACAACTGGACATCATAACATAGGCAAATTGAAGTGTAAAATTAATCATCACAACAGGATCATGCTTGAAAATTTTTTCCATATTATGTAGCTACAGTATGAAGGACTGTCTGAACATTATTTGAATCACTTGAGCAGGAAATATATTTTATTGCATTAAGTGACTGACATTTCAGGGTTTATCTGTTATATTCTTATCCTAATCAATGTGGAGGGTCTTAGTAGCAGCTGGTTTCATAATTATTCAAGAAGATAATTACTATAGCTAACTGGCACTCTCTCACTTTGAAAAAATTTTTGTCAAACATGCATCAAAGTTAGAGCATATTTACATGCAACTTTCTCTTCCTGAACTATTTGAGAATGATATGCCATAATTCCCCATCACTCCTGGATACCTTAGTAAGTATAACCTACAAATATGGTTATTCTCCTACATAACCATAACACACCAATCAAATGCAGGATGGCACATTACTAACATCTAATGTGCAGATTCCACTCATGTTTCATCAGTAATCCCAATAATGTCTTTAGAGCAAAATGATCTGATCTAGAATCCTATAATGCCTTTAAGTCATAATATTCATTAGTTTTCTTCAGTTTGAAATGGTTCCTCAGACTTTCTTGACCTTGGCACAGTTGAGAATTATGTGCTACTTTTTTTATTACTGTGTGCAGAGAAATATTCTCAATTTGGGCTTCACTGGTGTTTCCTCATAATTAAACTCAGTTATACATCTTTGGCTGGAATATCACCTAAGTGATGTTGTGGTCTTCTGGCATACATTTTGATTTATCCTATTAATGGTGATGTTAACCTTGATTTATGGATCAATGTGATGTTTGTCAGATCTCCCCACTGTAAATTAGTCCTTTCTACTTTATGATTAAGACTTTTGTTGATATTGTATAAATATCTGTTCTTCATTAAACCTTCATTTTATTTATTTGTTAATATCAAAATAGGGTCCTCAGTTTCAATGTGTTATGATAAATTTCTATAATTATATATTTGATGTGATAAGCTGGATTCTGTATCCAATGTTATATTTCCATCTTTATTTAAACATTTCCTTACTTTCTGGCACAAAAGGATGAGCAAGGCTCACCTTCTACTTTCCATGTTCCAGCCCTAAAATCAGTCATTTTTGAAAGGTTTCTTTCCATTTAGGATACATGGCAATTATAAGCCAAAATCTGGGCACTAGTTGTGCTCATTACTTTAGACAGTCCTTGCTCCCAGGTCCTCTGTTCTATCTCAGAAGCAGCAAATGGTATGAGTATGTTTGTGTATAAGCACACATATGTATACTTTATTTCTCTCTACATATCAAAACAATAAGCTAATATCAAAATTCTAATTCCAACCTGAACCACAGGCACACTCTAGTCTAAGAAAACTTAGAGAAAAAGCTAAATGATATGGGGAAATTTTAGATGAAATTTCTTAGTCTTAAAATTACCACAGCTTTTCATAAAAATCTTGACAGCCCACTTTGGTGCTGCAGGCTGGCATTGGCTTCCTTCTTTGTCATTCCCCTAGCCCTTCCAACAGTTGCGTATGCCTTTTGTTGAATAAATGAAAAACATTCTTGCTTGGAATATAGAGACTGGCATCTATTTTACAGTTGAACCCTGACAAGTCATTGACCATATTTTATAGGATTCTCTCTTGTGCAGACTTTCATGACTGAGAAGATCTGAGCAATTATTGAAAACAATGTCTTCACATGTATTTGGTTTTCTCTTCCACGTGCATCTCTGATGAACAAAAATATATGATTTCAAACTGAAGTCATAATATATCTTTTACACTTATGAGGCCTCTCTCTCCTGTGGCTTCTGAGATGGACATAAGTATCTGAATTCTAAATGAAACCCTTTGTCCATCCACTCATCACAGTCATGGTGTTTCACCCTTAACACATTCATTGTAGTTACAGAATCGCTGTCCTGGGATAACTGTTTGAATGGGAAGAACTTAATTGTATGTAAAATGCTTTCCACACACAAATATAATTTACAGAAAACTCTTTTCTTTGTGTGCTGTAATGAATGTGAAGGTATTTGCTCTGTGAAGTTCTTTCCACAATCGCTCATAGGTTAAGGCCTCTCCCTTAATTGCTAACTCCAGTGGACTTATAGAGTTTGAACTGAAGACCTTTCAACTCACTGCATTTTGTATCTATCCAATGTGTATTTTCTAGTGAACAATAAGGGAGCCTTGATCAAATCCCTCTTCATTAAATCCCTCCCTATGCTCCTCTTTATAGAGTTTCTTCCCTGTGTGTTATCCCTCATGAATAAAAAAAAGGTGGCCAAAACAAAATCCCTATCATGTACATCACATCTGTAAGACTTCCATAAGATTTGTAAGAGATGAGTTCTTTCTTACAAGACTTCTGTAAGACTTGTAAGAGATGAGTTCTTTCTAAAGTCCTTAGCAAATTATTATATTTATAGTTTCCTCCCAGAGGTAGTAAACTGATATTTGAAAAAACATAAACTCAGTTTGCAGCCTGACTCTTTCAGGAGTCTTTTCCACACTAGTCACATCTCTAAAATCTTTCTCTAGAAAGAGTGTTCTCAAGAACACTCATTGAGTATGAAGATATGAATCATTACTAAACTTAATTCTACAAGTCAACATTTATAGGGTTTAGCCACATATGGACTATAATATGTTGTTTGCATGTTGATTTCACAAAATCTTTTTAACAGTCATTATATCTACAAGACTTCTCTCCTCTGTGATTTGTGAACAATCAAAATTATGTGAGGTCCAATTGAAACTGTTATCATATGGATAACATCCATCTAGTTGCTTTTCCATATAGATTCTTTTACATCTTCTCTGAAAATTTTGGGTCTTAATCATCATACAGGTTTTCTACAAGATTCTGGGTAGGGACCCAATACATATACTCCAAACTAGAATGACTTCATATTTACTACACATGTCACTTTGAAAAATCTGAAGAGGTCTTACTGCCCACTCATGGTGGAGAAACACCTTTTCTTAAATACCAGGAACAAACACCTTGAAATTCATCATGAATCAGTCAATTCATTGGTCCTTTTGTTTCAAATGTGTCAGTAGGAAAGCTTCTAATATAAGTGATAATTCAATCCTCTCTTCTTAAAGATTTCACAATTAGATTTTTAGTGTCATCTGCTATGGAGGAAACAGAATTCAGCCAATAAAACAAGTAAATCTACTGTTTAGGCATTTTAATAAATATGTAGCAGTAATGAAAGTGAATTTTTCCTGGAGGTCTATTCATATATAATCTTGATACAAAAAGAATGCAAACACACACTATTATCACTTATGAATGTAAAGTTTAAAATCCTCATTTCAGCACAGAGCACCACCTGAGATGCTTTTGTCAAAAGCCTAACTTACATCTAATCAGAACTCTGGATATACAAGTTCCATTTATTGAGATAGAGGTAAAAAATTAATTGGCACCACAAAGCAGCAAAGACATATTCTAACTGTGAGGTACTACACAAAACAAATGATCCAGATTCTGTAACAAGTCAATGGTGGGAAAATATATAAAAAATAAGCTGTTCTTGATTAAGAAAACGTTACCAGACATAATAACCAAAAGTCATGTATAGCCCTTGTTTGATTCTGATTCAAATAAGTAAAATGATCCAGCTAACATAGAGTAGCCCATGCCTCCATTTTAAAACTAAAGAACTTTGCACATAATACAGCAAACAAATGTAAGCAGGCTTGAAAGGATGGAAAGGCAGACTGGCTAGGGACATGGGGTCTTTAAAAATAACATAACAGGATGCAGGGCAAGATGGTGGCATAGTGAGTTGTGAAATTTAGTTTGTCCTTCAGAGCAGCTAGTAAATAGCAGGGATAGTACAGAACAACCGATGAGAGAACATCAGTGATCAGACACACAGCATACACCAGTCTGGACCAGGTGGAATGGCTGAGATCCCAAATAGAAATAAAAGTTCCCCAAGCCACAGAATCTAGTGCCCCTCCCTTATGGGCAGGGAAGACTGGTCCCCCAAGGGGAAAGAAAACAGACATTAATAGTAGAAAGGGCTTGGCTAAACCAAGCTCCAATTGAAGAATTGATTAACAAATTCTGACTATTGAAAACAGGCCTCCAATACAGATAAACCTGGAATAAGCACTAAAGAAACTAGGAGCTTTTGCTCCAGCAGAGAGTAAGCAAGACTGACAGAAAAAAAAAAAAAGCAAAAAACAAAGGCTTTTTTAGTTGGACAACACAAAATACTGGAAAAAAGTTGGATCCCAAGAAAAGGGGGCATGTAGTGCCTGGAGATACATAGAGCTTCATAACAACTCCAGCTCTTGATTGACAAACACAAGGAGTGAGGGTCCAGCTCTGTAAAGGCTTTTTTGATTTTTATTTTTACTTCTTAAAAGCTCACTAGATAAAACTGCAGTCACTCTTAGGCTCCAGCACTGTCCCAGGCAAGGGCAGAACTAAACTGAGAGACTAATTAACTTGTCCAGTGAAAGGGGTTAATTCCCTAAAGGTTGTATCTTCTCCAAAGAAAGAAGGGGCAGGGCCCAGTTCAAGTGAAATCCCTCCTTCAAGGAATTCAGACCACAGCAGCTAGAAAACAGAGGCAATCAAAGCCATCCTATTACTTCACCTCTTTCTCAATCATGCCCCTGACAGGGAGAATTTGCTGAAATTAATGGCACTGCATCACTTTAAGCTGGTGGGAAGCCATGGGCAGAGAAGCACCATATGCTGGGCAGGATAGGCAAAGCACAGAGTCTAGAGGCTTCATACAAAAGTCTGAAAACATGCTGGGTCTCACACACAGGGAAACTTGATACAGCCTACTTTCTCTGCCTGAGATGTGTGTCAGTCTGGACTGGGAAAATCTGACCGGTGTCTATAATATCTGAAGAGGCCCTCTTAAAAAAAAAGGCTCCATGCAGACAGGGAAAGAAACAGAAAAACAAGAACTGAAAAATTCTGGTGATTTAAATAGAACCTATCCTAGAGGCATAGAATAAGTTGAACTGGAATGTCAAATAACATAGAACAAGGCCATCCAGGAAGAAAGCCCTGGGTAAAAGAGTGAAAATAACCACCAGAATAAATTAATTAAGGAAATCAAATGCCTATATGCCAGCAAAAAATAACAAGTCATACTAGGGAAATTGAAGATAAGGCCCAGTCAAAGGAACAAACCAACACTTCAAATGAGATACAGCAGTTGAAACAACTAATTCAGGATGTTCAAATAGACATAATATACCTCATCAAAAATCAAATCAAAGGTTGGACAACAGTGGCTCAGTGGCAGAGTTCTTGCTTGCCATGCCAGAGACCTGGGTTCAATTCCCAGTGCCTGCCCATGTAATAAAAAGAAACAAATCAAAGAGTTGAGGGAGAATACAAAGAAGACATTGGGTGAACAAAAAGAACTTGAAAGGTTGAAAACACAAATAACAGAACTTATGGGAATGAAAGGCACAATAGAAGAGATGAAAAAAAAATGGAAACCTACAATCTGAAGAGGCAGAAGAAAGGATTAGTGAACTAGAGGACAGAAATCTGAAATCCCGGATAGGACTGAGGTAGATCAAAATGCAGGGTAAAGGATGATATAATCCATATTTTGAAACTTCAACTTGTGTGTGAGAAGAGAGAGAGGTGGCTTATTTGGTGCAAAATTTGTATTTTGTCTAGTATGTTACCTAATTTCACTTACATGGTCAGTTTAGTTGAACACCATAAGTACATGGTATCCTTTCTTTTTAAATTTTTAAAAATTTTATAACATGTATACAAAACAAAGAAAGGAAAAAGCAATAGTTTTCAAAGTGCTCTTCAACAAGTAGTTACAGGAGTGATCCCAGAGTTTGTCATGGCCTACCAGATCATCAACCCAGATTTTTCCTTCTAGCTGCTCCAGAATATAGGAACTCAGAAGGAATAAATATTTTTTATCATCACAAATGACTTTTTTTTTATTTTTTGAGAAAACTAACATATATACAAAAAAGCAATAAATTTCAAAGCATAGCACAACAATTAGTTGTAGAACAGATTTCAGAGTTTGGTATGGGCTACAATACCACAATTTTTGTTTTTTTACTTCTGGCTGCTCTAAGATACTGGAGACAAAAACAAATATTAATCTAATGATTCAGCAATCACATCCATTTATTAAACCCTAACTTCTCAGTATAACTCCACTATCACCTTTGATCTTTCTATCCCACTCTTTAGAGGTATTTGGACTATGGCCATTCTAGCTTTCTCATGTTGGAAGAGGCTGTCAGTAATATTGGGTAGGGAGATGGAACTAGCTGATGTTCAGGAGAGATTGGGCCCTTGAGGTTTTCAGGACTTATCTGGTCCAGGGAACCACCTAGAGGTTGTAGGTTTCTGGAAAGTAACCCCTGTGCACAGAAACTTTGTAGAATCTTATATATTGCTGTAGATGTTCTTTAGGACTGGCTGGAATGGTTTTGGTTGGGGATTGGAAAACTATGATAAGAAGCAATGTCTAACTGAAGCTTGTGTAAGAGTGAACTCCAGAGTAGCCTCTTGACTCTATTTGAACTCTCTCAACTGCTGATACTTTATTAGTTACACTTCTTCCACCTCTTTTTGTCAGGATGGAATTGTTGGTCCCACAGTGCCAGGGCCAAACTCATCCCTGGGAGTCATCTACCTGGGCTTTTCTTTGTAGGAAGATTTTTGATGACAGATTGAATCTCTTTACTTAGTGATTGGTTTGTTCAAATCTTCTATTTCTTCCTGTGTCAGTGTAGCTTGTTAGTATGTTTCCAGAAATTTGTCCATTTCATCTAAGTTGTCTAGTTTGTTGACATATAGTTGTTCATAATATCCTCTTATGATTTCTTTTATTTCTTCAGGACCTGTGGTAACACACCCCTTCTCATTTCTGATTTTTAAAATCTGAATCCTCTCTCTTTTTTTCTTTGTCAGTCTTGCTAGTGGCCCACCGATTTAATTGATTTTCTCAAACCAACAATTTTTTTGTTTTATTGATACTTTCTATTGTTCTTTTGTTCTCTCATTCATTTAATCTGCTTTAATTTCTGCTATTTCTCATCTTCTTTTTGTTTTGGGGTTAATTTGCTGTTCTTTTTCAAGTTCTGCCAGGTAAGCAGTTAAGTCCTCAATTTTTGCTCTTTCTATCTTTACCCTTTTTTAAATCTGTTTTTCATTCTTTACTTTTTTCTTTTTCTTTCTTATTTTTTAAAATGGGCCTTTAGTGCAATAAGTTTCCCTTTCAACACAGCCTTTGTCACAATCCATGAATTCTGATATGTTGTATTCTCATTTTCATTTGTCTCCAGATAACTACTGATTTTTCTTTAGCAATTTCTTCTTTGACCCACTGGTTGTTTAAGAGTGTGTTATTTAATCTTCATATATTTGTGAAAGTTCCCGTTCTTTGGTGGTTATTGATATCCAGCTTCATTCCATTGTGATCAGAGAAAGTGCTTTGAATAATTTCAATGTTTTAAAATGTATAAAGACCTGTCTTGTGCCCCAGCACATGATCTATCCTGGAGAATGTTCCATAAGCACTACAGAAGAATGTATTTCCTGCTGTTTTGGGGTGCAATGACCTATATATGTGTATGTTAGGTCTAATTCATTTATCAAGTTATTTAACTTCTCTATTTCCTTGTTGACCTTATGTTGGGCTATTCTATGTATAGAGGAGAGTGGTGTATTGAATCTCCTACTATTATTGTTGAACCTTCTATCACTCCCTTCAGTTTTGCCAATGCTTGTCTCATGTATTTTGGAGCTGTGTGATTGGGAACATCAATATTTATGATTGCTATTTCTTCTTGCTGAATTACCCCTTTTATCAATACATAGTGTCCTTCTTCATCTCTTATGATGTTTTTACATCTCAAGACTATTTTGTCTGATATTAGTATAGCTAGTCCTGCTTTCTTTTGGTTACAACTTGCATGGAACATCTTTTTCCATCCTTTTACTTTCAATCTATTTGTATCCTTGTGTCTAAGATGAGTCTCTTGTAAGCAGCATATATCTGGATCATATTTCTTAATCCATTCTACTGATCTGTATCTTTTAATTGGTAAGTTTAGTCTGTTAACATTCAAAGTTACATTGAAAAGGCATTTCTGGAATCCATCATCTTATCTTTTGGATTTTATTTGTCATATCTATATATTCTTTTCCCTCTATCTTTTTTTTATCCTTTAAGTTGCCCCTTACTGGTACTCTTCAATTCTCTCCCCTCCTCCAGACCTCCTTCTCCTGTCATTTTTTTTTTTCAGTTGGTAGAACACCCTTTAGTATTTCTTGTAGGGCTGGTCTCTTGTTGATAAATTCTTTCAGGATTTGTTTGTCTGTGAAAGTTTAATGTTTCCCTCAGTTTTGAAGGACAATTTGGCTGAGTATAGAATTCTTTGCTGGAAGTCTTTCTCATTCAGGATCTTAAAAATATCATACCACCATTCTTTCATTTCCACCAGTGTAATGTCCCCAACTTGTGCCTATACCTGCACTGCAATGCATCACAGTGCTTTCTCATCTCCATAGTGCCAGCTGAGTAGTCTGAACTCAGACTTATGTGCTTACCATTGTATGTAGTAGGTCGTTTTTCCCTTGTTGCTTTCAGGATTTTCTGCTTCTCTTCAACACTTGAAAAACTGATTAGTATGTGTCTTGGAGAAGTCCTATTTGGATTTATTCTATTTGGAATTCATTTGGCTTCTTTGACTTGCATGTTTATGTCCTTTATAAGGGTTGGGAAAGTTTTTCCCCACTATATCCTCAACTAATCTTCCTAGCCCTTTACTCTTCTCTTCTTTTGAGACACCAATGATTCTTATATTTGTGCATTTTGTTTTCTCCATCATTTCCCTGAAATTCAATTCAATTTTTTCCATCTTTTTGGCATTTGCTGTTTGGCATTTGATATCAGTTGTCCTGTCCTCTAGTTCACTTATTCTTTCTTCTGCCTCTTAAAATCTGCTGTTTTGTTTCTCTAGTATATATTTTTTATTTGCTCTACAGCATTTCTGATCTCTGTGATATCAGCTCTGTTTCTATTTATTCTTTCAATTTCCTCCTTATGCTCTTCTAGTGTCTTCTTGATCTCCTTTATGTCATTAGCCATTCCATTCATTTTATTTAGTAGAGTTATATGAACATCTTTGTTTAGTTGTTCCAAAGTCTATGTCTCCTCTGGTGTTTTAATTTGGTCATTAGGCTGGGCTGTATCTATCTGCATCATGATATGTTTAGTGAACTTCTGCCATCTTTGCAGCATATAAATATTTTGAATGGCTTTAGATGTTGATTTCCTTCAATAGTCTAAAGTCTTGCTGTTGTGGGATAGATGTGGAGCAGAATGCAGGGGTTGGGGCAGGGCACAACAGTGCAGTGATGCATTGCAGTGCAGGTATAGGCACAAGTTGGGGACATTACATTGGTGCTTGTGAGTGTGTGCACCCAGTGGTGGGTAGGATGTGGCTTTCAGGTTCTCGTGTCTGGGGGGCAGTGCCCTTTATGCATAAGTGCAGAGATCAGGGCAGCAGGTCAGTGTTGTGCCTGCTGGAGGCCAATATGGCCTGGCTGCACAGGTCAGCACTTGCACAGAGCTGGGGGGCATAACTGGGGTTCATGTACATGCACAGATCTGGGAGGGCCATAAACTGAAGTACGCATGCACAGAGATCAGTAGGGCAAGGTGGGGTTGCATGACTGTATGGGTTGGAGGTGGATGTAGCCTCTTTATGGAGATAAGCACCTGTAATCTTTATGTGCTGAAAATCACCTGCAGGGGGTAGGGATGGGAAGATAAACTCCAGAGGGGCCAGGCAAGTCTGCACTTTTGCAGGAGAGGCAGGTTGGGCTGGAACAGGAATGTGCACATTTGGGGTGTGGGTGTGGAGAGGTTATGTGTGCAGGGGGTTGGTGGGGTGGGGGTGCTTGGAGTGTGGGTGATGGGATTCAGGTGCATGAGGTATGGGGTGAGTTTCAGGTCACAGGGCTGCATGAGTGAGGGGGCACATTCAAGATATACAGATTGGCTTACTTATTAGTCCCTGTTTCCCCATCCACACACTCCTGAGGGCTCTAGGCTTATGAGTTAGGCTCTTTGCACCAGCAGATGGTTCTCTGCCTCTCAGTTCCTCAGCTTTTGCAACCAGGCCTCCCTATGTGCTGCAGAAGACTCTCCCAGGTCACTCATACCCTAGAATTACAGTCTTAGTTGCCTTCCCATCCCTTCTCTAGCTGTTCCTTGGAGCAAGGATGAATACTATCTATCCTATTCTACTCTCTTTCCAGAACTAGTACATGGAATCTTGAATAGGGAGTGAGATCTTGCTAGATTGTCCAGGTTACTGTGATGCCCAAATGTATCCTATAGTAATTTGGGAAGTGAATAAAGAAGTATTTGTAAAGTCCCCTTGGGGGACTATGGAGAAAAGAGAAAAATATTCAGCTTCCCCATTTGGAGACTTCCTGACATTCTTGCAGCAGTTGGGACAACCAAATCTATAGGCTGAGCTCTCTATCTTGGAGTTTGCTGCTATGAAACTTATGCCTGCAAATGATAGGTGAAGCCTACTTAATATTATGCCTAAGAAAATCCCCCAAGAACCTCTATTGTTACTCAGATGTGGCCTCTCTCTCTAAGCCAATTCAGCAGGTGAACTCAATTCACTCCCCCCACACACATGTTAATTGACTCCCAGTGTTGTAAGTATCCCTGGAAACATGGGACAGAACTACTGGGGTGAGCTGGGAACCAGCATCACAGGATTGAGAAAACCTTCTTGACCAAAACAGAGAAATGAGACAAAATAAAGTTTCAGTGGATGAGATATTTCAAAGAGTCCAGAGATTATCCTGGAGGTTATTCTTATGTATCATACAGAATTTTTTTTTAGTTTATCGTGTATTTGAGTGGCTGGAGGGAAGTACCTGAAATTGTTGAACTGTGTTTCAGTAGCATTGATTCTTTTTTTTTTTAAGTTCAGCCTTAAAACTTCATTTCATTTTTTTAAGTTTATATTGTATAGTAAAACATATACACAAAGCAAAGAAATAAGAAAGCAATAGTTTTCAAAGCACTATTCAACAAGTGGTTACAGGACAGTTCCCAGAGTTTGTCATGGGCTACCATATGATCCTCTTCTATTTTTCCTTCTAACTACTCCAGAATACAGGAGGCTAGAGGGCTTAAATACTTTTTTATCATCACAATTGACCTTTTTTGTGAAAAATAACATATATACAAAAAAACTATCAATTTCAAAGCACAGCAGCACAATTAGTTGTAGAACATATTTCAGACATTGACATGGGTTACAATTTCACCGTTTTAGGTTTTTACTTCTAGCTGATCTAAAATACTGGAGACTAAAAGAGATATCAATTTAATGATTCAGCATTCATATTCATTTGTTAAGTCCTATCTTCTATGTATAATTCCACCATCACCTTTGATCTTTCCATACCTCTCTTTTGCATTGTTTGGGCTATGGCAATTCTAAATTTTTGATATTGTAAGGGTCTGTCACTAATATGGGGTAGGGATGGAACTATCTGATATTCTGGAGAGGCTGGGCTAGACTTCAGGACTTATCTGGACCAGGGACCCATCTGGAGGTTGTAGGTAGCCTTGATTCTTGAAGACAATTGTATAATGACATAGCTTTTACAATGTGACTGTGTGATTGTGAATACCTTATGTGTGATGCTCCTTTATCCAGGGTATGGAGAGATGAGTAAAAAAAGTATGGATAAAAAAATTGGCAGGATAAGGGGTGAAATAAATTGGGTAGAGTGCAATACTACATGAGCAGGAGGGCTAAGGTGTATGGGATGTATGAGTTTTTTTTTTCTTTTTATTTCTTTTTCTGGAATGATGCAAATGTTCTAAAATGATCATGGTGATGAATACACAACTATGTGATGATACTGTGAGCCACTGATTATACACCTCATGTGGACTGTGAAAGTCCTGGACTTGGGCAGAGGTTGGAGATGAAAAATTAAATAGAGGCAGAGATATGAGACCGGCAGTGGGTGAAGAAGGTTTATTAGCAGAGGAGCAGCAGGGAGAGATGACTCAAGAAATCAACTCTCCCCTGAATCCAGGTAGGGATTTTTAAAGGGGGGTTGGAGGTAGCTTTAGGTAGCAAATAGTTGGCTATTTTCCACTGGTGAAGTTAAAACTTAAAATACTGCTTTTGTTCTGCAAGGTTGTAGCTGTTGGGGGTGAGGGGTGGAGGTGGGGGGTAGACTTGGACAAGGAAATTTATTGCACACTGCGAGGTTGTAGCTGCCAGAGGGTGGATGTTATACAAGGGGACATCACTGGAATGTAACTGCTGGAGGGGCAGAGAACCTCACGATGTTGATTCTCTGTGGTGGCACTTTCCATTCTTGCTGGTTGCCCTGGCTCAGCTCTCACAGACTGTATATGTATGAAGATTTGTCAATAAAAATTTATTTTAAATAACATGGCAGTGAGCTTGCCTCACAAATAACCTGGGTAAGGTGCTAAAAAGGTCTGCAACTGGCGCAGGACGTGGAAGCCGCTCTTCCAAGATGGCGGTGCATCCGTCATGAGCCCCTGGCGGGGGAGGGCAGGAAGCTGGCGAAGCTGAGTAAGCCGAATAAGGCCGCCCCTAGGAGAAGACTGAAGGAGCAGTTGCTGCAATCAGTGGTGGTGCGGATGGTTTTTGCTGCTCCTGCGGCTACTCCCTTGCAGCAAGACTAGGGAGGAGCTCACTTCCTCAGGTTGTAATAATGTTAGCAGGGGGCCAGTCTTTCCACATGGGGATGGGGAAGCCTTGGCATTGTCCTTTTCCTAGTAATTTTTGGACCCTTTGTAATTTATTTGGCATTTTATATCCTCTGCTTTGTTGGTGGAGGTTTTGTGGTTACTCTCCTGTTTGGAAAAACAAACTCAGAGAAGTACCTAGAGCAGTGTGAACACTCATTTCTTCCTCCAACATCAACTGGAATTCCTAAGTGCTTAGAAGAGATGAGCTGGGAAGCCAGGACTATTAAGATTGATAGAAGATTGACTGGTGCAAATATAATTGATGAACCTCTCCAGCAAGTTACCCAGTTTTCCTTGAGGGATTATGTCTAGTATTGGTATTATACAGTAAGTGATGATGAATCTTTTCTTGCAATTAGGCAGATCTCTTCAAAATGCACTCATTCAGTTTACTACTAGGTCAAAAGAAACAGACTGGCATCTTTATTTTACTCCACGCATTGTAGATGATTTTGGCACACATCTTTGAGTATTCAGAAAAAGCTCAACAGAAAATAAGAGAAAGATGATTAAGTAAAAGATTCAGCAGAAGATCTTGTAGATACCTTCTTTGAGGTTGAAGTTGAAATGGAGAAGGGAATTTGCCATGATTTAGTCTATGCTTCTTCCAAAGATGAAGAAGAATTCTTAAGGAATTTGTGTGAGGTCTTATTATATTTATTGCTACCTCCTGGAGATTTCCAGAACAAAAGCATATGATACTTTGTTAGGGAAATCCTTGCAGGAGGAATTCTTCTTCTATTAATGAATCAACTCAGTCATCCTGATTATATTAATCAATATTTCATATGGATGATCCATGATTCTAATTGCAACTATGAGGCCTTTATAAACATTATTAAGTTGAGTGACAATGTTGGGGAGCTAGAAGCCATCAGAGATGAGGCAGCAGAAGAATTACAGTATCTTAGATATCTAGATATAGCTGGTGTTCTAGTTTGCTAGCTGCCGGAATGCAATATACCAGAAATGGAATGCCTTTTTAAAAGGGAGGATTTAATGAGTTGCTAGTTTACAGTTCTAAGGCTGAGAAAATGTCCCAATTAAAACAAGTCTATAGAAATGTCCAATCAAAGGCATCCAGGGAAAGATACCTTGGTTCAAGAAGGCTGATGAAGTTCAGGGTTTCTCTCTCATCTGGAAAGGCACATGGTGAACACGGTCAGGGTTCCTCTCTCAGCTGGAAGGGCACATGGCAAATACGGCGTCATCTGCTAGTTTTCTCTCCTGGCTTCTGGTTTCATGAAGCTCCCCAGGAGGCATTTTCATTCTTCATCCCCAAAGGTCACTGGCTAGTGGACTCTCTGCTTCATGGTGCTGCAGCATTCTCTGCTCTCTCTGAATCTCTCATTCTTCAAAATATTTCCTCTTTTATAGGACTTCAGAAACTAATCAAGACCCACTCAAATGGGTGGAGACATGTCATCCCTTAATCCAGTTTAACAACCATTCTTGACTAAGTCACATCACCTAGGGAGATGATCTCATTACAGTTTCAAACATACAGTATTGAATAGAGATTATTCTACCTTTATGAAATGGAATTTATATTAAAACATGGCTTTTCTTAGGGGTAATACTTCCTTTCAAACCAGCACAGCCAGTGATATCAACACTATTAAAAATCAAATAAATAGCTTATTATTTGTAAAGAAAGTATGTAACTCAAGAATACAGAGGTTGCAGTCAAGCAATGAAATAAATACATACTGTGAAACTGGCAGCCAACTTTGGGAAACTTTGCAGTCCCACTGAACAGCATTCTTATAGACAGTGTTGCACTGCAATTTTTTATGGATTACATGCAGCAAACTGGAGGTCAAGCACATTTCTTCTGGATGACAGTGGAAGGATACTGGGTTACAGCCCAACAGCAGCTAGAAGTTTTATTAAGTTGTCAAAAAAGATGTAAAACATCAGACTAACCAAACCAAAGGTCTTTTATGAGCAGCTGCTGTTGGAATTTGTGAACAGTATTTATCAGAAAAGTCATCTCCAAGAGTTCCTGTTGATGACTATTTGGTAGCAAAATTAGCAGATACTTTGAATAATGAAGATCCAACTCCTGAAATCCTTGATGACATCAGAGAAAGGTGTATGAATTGATGCTGCAAGATGAAAGATTATACCCTTCCTTTAGACAGAATGTACTTTATGTGCACATGTTAGCTGAGCTGGTTATGTTAAAAGATCCTAATTTCAAAGGATCAGATGATGGCAATGGAAAATCTTCTAATGGGTCTCCTACTGGAAGCATAAGTTTGTCTTTAGATGACCTTGTAATGTGCTTATACTTCAGATACTGGATATGCTGACTATGACCCATATGCTGTGGCAGGCATTTGTAATGATCATGGAAAGACATTCATTATATGCCAATACTGTACACCAATGCAATCTAAACAGTGAGGTGATGTGGAAAACCTATTGTCATTATAGTGACTTCCATGGCTTCCACATGAGAATCACTGAACAGTCTGAAAATCTGTCAAGCATATTGAAGCTTCCTGGAAAAAAGACTTTTAATAATATGGATAGAGATTTCTTAGAAAAGAGAAAAAAGGATCTAAATGCATATCTGCAGTTATTATTAACTCCTGAAATGATGAAAGCATCACCAGCTTTAACTCACTATGTGTATGACTTCTTTGAGAACAAGGCCTATAGTAAAGGAAAAGATTTGGCCCACAAGTTGGACACTTTTGTAAATCTGCTTCACAATTCTATGAGGAATGTTTCAAGTGCAGTTAAATCCCTTCCTGATAGTTTGGCAGAAGGAATGAGTAAAATGTCAGACAACAAGGGCAAAATGTCAGAAAGATTACAGCAAGATATAAAGCAGTCATTTTTCAAGGTGCCTCCTTTAATTCCAAAAACTGATTCAGATCCTGAACATTGTCAAGTTTCAGCTCACCTTGGCAATAATGTGGACAACAATATTCCACTTAGAGTAACACTGCTTCTCATGGATGAAGGATTCAACTTAAAAGAGAGAAATCAGTGGTTGTCAAGGAATATCAAAAACCTATTTTAATAGGTTATTAGAGCCACATATGGTGATGCTATTAATAGAAAAACAGTTTACCAGGTAGATTGGATGACCTCACCTGAGCAAGTAGCAGACTCAGTGAAACATTTCAGAGATGCGTTTTGGCTAAATGGCATTTTAGCAGAGACTGTTACATGCAGAGATAAAGCTATTCGAATGAGAACAAAATTGCAAGAAAAACTAAATTATTTGCAATTATGCCAGGTGAACTGAAGCACATGGTTGGGGCTGAGACAACATGGAAAGGTATTCTTTGTGTTTTGGAATGTTTCAGGACAGTCAGCTAAATAGGAGAATGGTTTATGTCTTCTTGGAAACCTTATTTCCACAGTATAAATTCTGTGAACTTTTCAACAAACTGCATTCACGGTCAAAGCAGAGGCAGAAATATAAACAGAAGCTTCAAACTACTCAAGCATCTTTTTTATAGAAAAGGTGATATTCCAATCTCTGAAGCTGGTGTTCATTTTGTCCAGGACTAATGGTATGGACAGATCTTCTGGGGCTTAACTCATATACTATTGCACTGCACCAGTCTTTTAGTGTCTCAAAATAGATTATTAATACATCCATAAGACTATAGTTCTTCTCATCCTCATCTATAGTCCAGCCACTACCAAGAGAGGTTTCCATATTTTAAATGGTTTGGTGCATATTTTTGCATCCTTGACAGGATACTGCCCCCACCTCAAGCAAGAATGCTATTGATTACTTCTGTTTCAAACTAATCAGTATTCTTAAGCAGTGACAAAGTGCCAGAGTGGATATATGAGAGCTAAAGAAAGCACAAAACAGTGGTTCACAGATAAATTGGCTAATTTGTTTAGTAATGGGAGACTGTGCTGTATATGACTTGGGGGGATTTGTTGGCATAATTTTGTAGGTCTATGTGAGCATTTTAACATAATATGGATTGATCAGGTGAATTATCTTTGAATTATCTATTTAGGATCTGGGGAAAGTGACAGAATGCCCTTAAAGTATGAAATAACCTTACACTTACAATTCTGACACAAAATAAAACCAAATATAAAATTAAACCAATCAAAACCAGAACCTGATTAGGTTTTTAATTCATTGGTGTAAAGCAACTTTTGATCGATTCTTATGTTCTTTAAAGGCTCTGTTTTGCTCCTGTGATTCTCAATTGTAAGTTTTCTTTTGACATTCTCTGTGCAGAGAGGCACACGGTAGCTCTTGTTTAAATTCCAGAATTATTACAGTTTTCTTTAATGATTACTGATTAGACAGTAAGGGGTATCATTTGTTGGTAGAACTTTTAAATACATCCTGTCCTTAAAAATAGGAAACTAAAAAGAAAAATTGTACTGTATTGAAAGTTATAAGATCATTTAAATCATGATCTAGACATACCTTATTTAATTGCAAAAATAGCAAGTCAAAGATTAAATGAGCTTATTAGTTATATGGAACTATACAAATTCTTAATTCTATTACATTTTACAAATATGAAAATAAGTAATGAAAACAGAACTATGATCTTTCTTAAAATATGCTTTTATTTATATTTCATATAATGTAAAATTCTACTAAATCAAGTCAATGAAACCCATCAGTGTATCCATTTAAGTCCCTAAAATAATTTTATGCCAATAATAAAATGCCTTTTCAAATTCTGTAGCCTATGTATCATTTCCTATAGTTTTCTCATTCTCCATTGTGTCCATCTCAGAAATCTCCGAATTCCTTTGTATGCAGGGATTCTGCATAGTTTTAAATACTTCCATTGATTGAAGATTTGGGTGTATTAGTGCTTTTGTTTTAAAATATTTAACACTAAAACCTTAAAATAGTGAACCTACTTAATCAGACCACTGAGCCAAGATCCTGGTATTAAAAAAAATGTCTAGGTGCTTAAGATAAAGGAACAAAGTTTAGGTATCCCAGTAATTTGGGAGCTTTAAGAGTGGACAAGGCATTACTTTCTTTTTTACTTGCCTAGATGCTACTTAAAGTGAAGCCTATTCACAAAATAAAGCCTCCCTTTAAAGCTTTTTAAGAGTCATATTTATTAATGCTCTTGTGCATACTTATTGTGTGCATATATTCAGTATGTGCTGCATATCTTCACAACTGCATAAATGAAATAAATCCCTTTCATTGTAACTTGCAAGTGGGAAAAGATCCTTAGTAGCTCTGGAGAAAGAAATAATATTTCTTCTCACTGTGTCTCTGCCCTGTCCCCTCCCCATGCCCCAGGATTTAAGAGTGAGGACATGTGAAATGTCTGTAGAAAGCATCAGTATGGCCAAAAGTGCAATAATTTTCATATATACCCCTGCCTATTTCAAATATATTTTTGACATGAATAAATCTGAATGTATACAATAATTCATATAAAAGCCTAATGTGTACATGTGAAAAAATATTTCTATAGAATGTGAGGAACACTGGCCATCAACTAGGGAAGGTCATGCAATATTGTAAATTTTCATAATAGAGCCTGGTAAGATAACTGCAATCATACCAAAAACTATGTGATCAAATGGGTTTTTAAAATACCTTTTGTTTAAGAGTTTATATATCAAAGGCAGAAATGTCAAATGGTAGTTTATGTAAACAGTGGTGCATCTTCTTTATGAACACCTGTGTTTTACATCAGAGAGAGCAGTGGTCATGCTAAAATTAGAGATACTTTTCTAATGACTTGGTCAAGTTGTGTGTAAAATATAGAACCCATAAGTACAGTGTACTATGTTTAACAAAGTTATTATAATTAATGCATTTATTGCATATATGAAATATATTCATGAAGAAACTTTGTCTTCTGATATTTGATTTTTGAATTTGTGGCCTTTAGTGGTGCCTTTAGGCAAGAACCTTCAAAATTAATCTTTTTTTTGTTTGGGTTTTCTGATTTTTCAGTTAATATTTAAACTATCTAGAGACTACTACTACTAACTTATAGTTCATTCACCTAAAAAAATTGAATGTATAATTTAAATATACACTTAGGAGGGCATTTCCTATAATTAGGATATTCTGAATAGTTGCGGAAAACAGTTGTGCCATGGACTGATGGAGGCACTTGGTCAGCCTTAACTCCAAAAAAAGAAACAAAATTTCTTGAATATTTTCAGTTGGCTCATTTTAAGTTTGTGTTGCTGGTGTTGGCAAAAAAAAATCAAACTGTTGAGTGCTACCAAAATGTGTTTCAATTTTTTTTTAAATAAGGACAATATAAATTTCACAATCTAAAATTTTAATTGTGTGCAATATATTCATTTAATGCATGTGTATTTGAGTAACTGTAAAATAAATGGATTTTTAATGCTTTGAGATCTAGTTTAAACTGTCTTCTTAACCCAACAATTTACATTCCATTGTTGCTGCATACCTTTATTTAAGGATTTGTTTTAAGTTTGTCATTCTTTGTAAATTCTTTTTGTTATTAATAAATTTTGCTTAAATAGGATCATGGCTCCTGTATTACAAGGGAAAAATGTAAAGAGCACATTTTAGGATTATAATTGTTAAAAGATAATTTGTGCATACCATTGTACAGTAAGTGTCTACTGTGTGCTGAATTGTTTTATCAATACTTTAAATTCTGTAACAAAGAAGAAACAACAACCCAAATAGCAGTTATTATTATTGAACTAAAAGAATGATTGAAATTCTTATTTGGTTTGTATTACATAAAGTATTAACAAAAAATGTTTGAAACAGGGAACCAACTGGTAAAGACAAGAAAAATAAAATCCTGCTCCTTTTAGCAAGAAGGAACTTGGGAAACAGTAGCCTAGCAGAAAAGAAAATCTTTGATAACACCAACCTACTCTGGCCAAACCCAAACAGGAAAATTGTCTCTCCCCAATCCCCTGTGATAGCAGAATCCAGTGGACAGCTGACTCCCCACCCCAACCAGGGAGCAACAAAATAGTGCAAGTAGGGCTTTCATTTCCACCTCTCAGGGTCAGTGACTTCAAATAGGATGCTGAAACTCTACTCCCATCTAGTGTTGAGGAAGCAACATGAGTTGACCCTTCACTCACTGGGATGATTTCAGCAGGGCAGTAGAGGTCTGAATTTCTACCCATCCAGTGCACTTCTCCAATACAGTCATGAAGCAGAATGAAAAGGACCTTGTCAGCACTACAATTCCTCCAACAGAGTGGTGTCATCAAGTTTGAATTGGGAGCCGACCTTTAACTCTTACTCAGCAGCAACAAGGTGGCAACAATCAATTCTTTGCTATTAATACCTCCTCACTTTCACTGGTGACCAGCAGGGACCAGCAGGAAACCTTCCACTCCCACCCATCAAAAAGGGGATGGAGTGCTGCTCCTTTCCTCCCCAAGTCAGATGGGGGAAAGGGGAGAAACTGAACCTGGATTTGCATGTTACACACAAGCTAGGTGACTACTTGCCAAATAAAGGACTGAATGGGGCCCAAAGTCTCAGAACAGAATACCAAAAATATCTAGGATATAATAAAAAATGATTCACCATAACCAAGAAACAGAATAATAATAACTTGAGTAATAATAATAATAATAATAATCACAGATGCCATGCCAAGTGACTCAGATGTTGGAATTATTTAACAAGGATTTTAAAGCAGCAATTATAGAAATGCACCTATTTTTCAGGCACTAGTTTGAGGTCACAGTGATATAGTAAACAAAGTTCCTGCCTTCATGGAGCTTAGATTTAGTTAGTATATGTGGATTTTGTCAGGTCCACTGTTAACTTTTCCTTAAGTCTTGACCTTACCCATCACTTTTAAGGTCTTTCCTTCATAGACTCTGTGGAATGTGAAATCCTTATTCTTTTGATAACTGAAAATTAGAGCTCTCCTTCAAAGAGTGGCCATATTCTTATGACATGTTTTCTTCAATAGATCTCATGACTGAAAAACTCAGTTCATTCTTGAATCATAAAACACTACATTGCAAAAATATTCTCTGTTGTGTGGATATTTTCTGATGAAACTGAGAAATCTAAATTCTGAAGAACACCTTTACCACACTGATTACATGTACTGGATTAATCACTTTTATGGATTCTCTGATGAACTTGAAGACGTGAACGCTGATTAAAGCCTTTATCACATTCAAAACATTTGTATGGTTTATCTCCAGTATGGACTCCCTGATGGTTTTGAAGATTAGAGGCCCGAAAGAAGCTCTTACCACATATGCTACATTTATAGGGTTTCTCTCCCTTGTGGAGCCTCTGATGATAATGAAAATAAGAGTTCCAAATGAAACTTTTCCCACACACTTCACATTTGTAGGGTTTCTCTCCTGTATGGATTCTCTGATGGGCATGAACATATGAACTTGAGCTGAAGGCCTTACCACACAAATTACATTTGTAGGGTTTCTCTCCTGTATGGACTCTCTGATGGTCTCGAAGATCTGAATTCTGATGATAGCCCTTACCACATATCTCACATTTATAGGGTTTCTCACCTCTATGTACTCTTTTATGGTAATGAAGATTTGAACTCTGACTAAAGGTCTTACCACATATCTTACATTTGTATGGCCTCTCTCCTGTGTGAACTCTCTGATGAGCCTGAAGATGTGAAATCTGAGTAAAGTCCTTACCACATGTCTCACATTTGTATGGTTTCTGTCCTGTGTGGACTCTTTGATGGGCTTTAAGGCTAGACTTACAGCTGAAGTTCTTATCACACAGGTCACATTTATATGGTTTCTCTCCAGTATGTATTCTATGATGGGCTTTAAGATTTGAGGCCCTACTGAAGCCCTTACCACACACCTCACATTGATATGATTTCTTTCTGGTGTGGGTTCTCTGATGAAGACCAGAATTTTGATTATATACCCTATCACATGTTTCCCAACTGTATGTTTTATCTCCATTGCAGGCTCCCTTATTGGCCTGAAGTTGTGATGTCCGACCTAAATCTTTATTGTACACATCACATTTATAGGATTTCTCTCCAGTGTTGTCTGCACAGTAAATGTTAAGATCTAAGCTGTGATTGAAGCCCTTCGCACACTTACAAGGCTTCTCTCCTGTGTGAGTAAGTTCATTTGTGGAAAAGGAGTTCTGATTCGATCTCTCAGTACATACCTGACATCTGTAGGTTTTCTCTCTTGTGTTGACTTTCTGGTGAGTTTGCAGTTGTGAACTCTCACTGAGACCCTCACCACACCCATCATTCCTACAGTATTTCTCTCCTGTGTGAACACTCTCATGAATGGGCAGCACTGAGCTAAAACTGATGACCCTTCCACACTCAACACATTTATAAGGTTCTTGTCTTATGTGCAGTTGCTGATCAAGTTCAAGATTACAGTCAATGCTGATGATTTTTCCATTCTCATCAAAGATTTGCTCTCTTCGCTGAATTACAGTAAACTGGGATGATTTCAAGTCTTTTCCACAATTATTATGGCTAAATGCCTTCTCTCTTCTGTGTACCCCATGACCATCATGGTGATGAGAGATCATTTTTGTGACACACAGATCACATTTACACAGTCTATTTCTTATATGCATTTGATAATTCTGTGACTCTCTCAGATACATTTTCCTATTTGGAAACTCTGTATTTTGAATGCTACTAGTACTCTTCCCTTGAAGCTTCATTACATATTTCTCATTTTCTGAAATCTGAATAGATTCCCATGCCCCTATCCTCAAAGGGGAATCACCTTGTTTTAGCAACTTCGACCTCTTGCACTTAGGAGTTATTATCACATCTTGATTTCTGGCTAATTTACTTGTAGATTGTTTCCACATATGCCAGCATGTAAGATCTTCAGGTAAAATGTATCTTAATGCTATTTCTCGAAGAGTCTTGACTTCATTTTCATTCCTGTTTCCTGGAAGGATAAGGAGAATCCAGAGATGATAGTGTGCACAAGGGATCACACAGAGAACCAAAGATTTCACATGCAGACCACACTGGAAGACCTATTCAACCACTGGAAAGTCCAGTTTGACTTTGCTTTTCCATGCCTATGGAAACAAAGTAGTCCTTTCCACTAAGTGTTTAATGGGACTCAATTAGAACTATACCAAGTCTTATGTATGGTCAAAGTTAGAAATAAGTAGCTTGCCCTGCAACAAAAAGATGTCCTACAAAGATATAATAGAGGAGAAACTTTACCTCCTTGTTCACAAAAATTCACAATTTAAAATCTGTTCCTCTTTTTCTGCAGCACAATTATGGGATCTACATAATCCTAGCTAATTATACATTTCCAAACAAGTGCTGTGAGTGCAACCTACAAATCTGTATGTGGCAAGGAAGTGCAAAATATCTAGAAAAGCCTGAACTGATCTTTTAGTGTATACAGATGGATCATCATGGTATGCTAATAATCCCCAAAGAGAAGAGGGGATATACTCAGAAATCTTTGCAAAAGATATATTTGCAAAAGAAAATATCTCTACTATTCCAATAAGGCACCCATAAGATGGAATTTTATTTCCTTGATTTAATCATTAAATCAACATGCCAATGAGATATATTTGAGACAATTTCCCCTTGACTTCAATGAATTTGTAGTATACAATATTCCACTGGTGAACATTATAACCTGAAAAAATTTGGACAATTCATTCCCATAGCTGACACTTGCAATGGAAGTGAACCTTTGTTAATTTTTGCTTTGTAACTGTTCTAAATGTTTGGATAAACATGAATGGCTAATATTATCTTCTAGACTTCATAGATATGTAACTGTACATACCAAAAGATGCTGCAACAACCAGTTAATAAAATGGCTCCCAATGACTCCTCTAGGTGTTCATACCCTTTTAAAGTCCTCTCCCACAGTGTATCAGAATCAGTTTTTGAAAGCAATAGAATATGGCACAAATGATGGTATGTCACTTCCAAGAGTAGGTCATAAAAGACTTGTGGCTTCTTCCTTCTGCTCTTGTGCTTCACTTGCTGTGGGGAAACCTTTGCTATATCTTGCAGAGACTCAGGAAGCTCTAGTGAGAGGCCTATTTAGCAAGGATATGCCTGCTGCCAAGAGCCAGTGAGGAAATGAGGCTTCTGGCCATGAACCATGTGAAGGAGCCCATATTTGTGGCACATCCTCCAGCCCCAAGCATGCCTTTAAGTGACTGCAGCACAAGTTGGCACCTTGCTGCAACCTCATGAGATGGTGAGCTACACTAAAGTGCTCCTGAATTTCTGACCCTCAGAAACTATGTAGGATAATAATATTTGTTGATGTAAGTTGTTAAGTTGGGGTGGAGAGTAGTTTGTTATAGGGTAATAGGTAACTAATACCTATTTTACAGGTATTTTACAAAATACAGACTTTGTGCTTGGGTGCTTCATAACAAAAGCCTAAAATTGTGGGAGTGGCTTTGGAAACAGGTAGCAGGGGGTAGCTAGAAAGCCTATTAGGAGAGGGTTAGTGAACTGCCATAAGACTTTTTGTAGAAGTCTGGATTTTGAGGAGGCTGGGGAAAATCAAAGGGAAGTGAGGAAATATAACTGGACAAAGGCAGATCCTTATGTAGTGGCAGAAAATTTAGCAAGACTGTTGTCTACAGTTATGTGGAAACTTAAAAAAATGTGTTTAATAAACTAGGTACTCTAGCTAGCCAGTGTTGAAGGTGCTGCCTAGTTTCTTCTTCCCACTTATAATAAAATATGCAAGAGAAAATTAGCTAAAAGAAGGATTTAAACTAAGCAGACTCAATAATTGCTGGGTTTAATATCTTGATGGTAAATGATGTTACTATTAAGAAATAACATCTGAGTAAAGATTAAATCCAGGACATTCTCAGCAAATATGGTCTAAAGATAAATTTAAGGGCATGAATGTAAAATTTTTTGTTAAGCCTTCAGAAATATCAAAGTTAGTGCCTCAGGGTAGGAAGCCATCTAAAGAGTTCAAGTGTATGCCTGATCCTTTTGATCTAAATGGCATTATTTCTTATCCTCAATAGAAAGTGGTCCCATCTGTTTGCAAGGGACTGAGGAAGGAGCAAAGGATAGGAAATGAATTCAGAGAGTTAGTGGGTGGCTGGGTTATGTAAAGCCCTTGGAAGCCATTAGATTTTGCATTTTGCTGAGTGAAATGGGAAGGCATTGGGCAGCTTTGAGCAAAGAAATGACCATCATCTGATTTACATTTTAAAGGACTCCTCTGGCTACTGTGCAGAGAATGAACTATAAGAGGGCAAAAGTGGAAGTTGGGTGGCAGAGAAAAAGGTGTTCTAATCGAAGTAGAGTAATGAAACATGTGGGCTTGGGCCAGGTGGTATCAAAGAGATGGTGAGAAGTAGAGGACCCAGGGTTGTTAATTACAAAGCATGGATGTGGCTGCATGGTTCTCACCTGAATGTTGATCCTGTATTTCTGACTCCATCCTTAAAAGTTCCTCTTCTTTCCCCAAATGTAATATGATATCTTGTTTGAAGGGTTGATATCCTGTGAAAAGGAAATGGCATATGTATAAGGTAAATACATCAAAGGCAAAAATTACCTAAATTTTAGTTCCAATTCCATAATTTTCATGTCTCTGAAGTGGGTTAAATTATGGTTTCCCTACAGTTTTCACTATAACCTGCAAGTGTGACTTTATTTAGAAAAGCATCTTTAGAGATGTAATTAAGATCTTGAAAGGAGAGCTCCCTGAATGAGAGAGGGCCTAAGTCCAAGGACCATCACCTTGGAAGAGATTGAGAGGCAGGAGTGAAAAAAAATCCACAAGGACGAAAAGGCCATGTGATGATGAAGGCAGGGAATGGAGTGATGCTTCCATGAGCCAAGGGATGCCAGGAGCCTCCAGGAGCTGAAAGGATTCTTCTCTAGAGCTGTGGAGGGAGTGTGGCCCTGCTGACACATTAATTTTGGACTTCTGGCCTCAACAACTACAAAATAATACATTTCTGTTCTTTTAATCAATGTAGTTTGTCATCATTTGTTCAGACAGCCCTAGGAAACTAATATAAGTTCTAAGGAATATTTTTCAAAATTTTGATGGGGAATCTATTGTAATAAATACCTTTTATGTTATGATCCAGTATACAAATCCATTAATGTAAATCACTGCTTCAAGTGATCAAATGATCTGATTCTAACCATTATCTATTCTTATCACATCCTCCCTGTTTTTATTCACAATTATTTTTGCACAACATACAGTTCCTAAGAAGAAGCTATGATATTTTTATTCTATTCTATTTCATCAAACATCATTATGATGCAACTAAAGAATTTATTTCATAACCCAATAATATGTCACAACTGCAATTTGAAAAAATAGATAAGGTATAGACAAATTGTCCCACAGGAATTAGAAAATTCAGATCCTCAAGTTCAGGGAAGCATTTCAAGAGTCCCGAAGTCTTAAACACCTGAGGACAAAAAGACACTCCAGGGGGATAACATTTAGTGCAGAGGGCTCCTCTCCTCACCTACAGAGAGCAGGTTCCTGAAGTTCTCCACCATCACATCTTGGTACAGTTTCCTCTGGGTGGGATCCAGCAGCACCAGTTCTTCTTTGGTGAACACCACGGCTATATCCTTGAATGTCACTGCCTCCTACAATACGAAACCCAACTCATCTTAAAATCAGTGTCCAGGGGGTGCAAGGGTAGTTAAGTGGTAGAATTCTCACCTGCCATGTGGAAGACCCGGGTTCATGCATGTCCCCCAAACAAACAAGCAAACAAAGAAAGGAAAACAAAACAAAACAATTTAAGAAAAAATGGTGCTGCAATAATGGGATACTCTCTTGGAAAAAGAATGAAATGTGATTCCCACCATACAGTATACAAAACAAACAAAAAAACAAAACAAAAAAACTCTGTCCACTAAACAAGGCCAGCACTGAGAAGATAGAAGATGTGTGGAAAGCTGTTCTGGATTCTGAGGAACCTGAGTAAACTTTAAGTACTTTCCTCTTCTTCCATATTCCACACATGACTTTCCACAATCACATCAAAAGTTTGTGCAACTAAAAAATAATCCCTGGGAAGAACCAGCCCTGGCTGGGAGCAGTGGCAACTCCAGGGTCCAGTGCCAGGGCTCTCTGGGCTTCAGTGAGACCTCCCCAGACCCCATCTTCTGGCAGCCGCAAGTTTGTGGTGAATATGGCTGCCATTGCCCCAGCTGTCACCACCTCTTCCTCCTCCTTCTGGGCCAGCTGGATTCCCTTCTTGCTGTCGCCTCCTCATGGGCTGGGCCAATGGTGTCCTTTCTCCTCACAGATGCTCCTACAGCCACTGCCTCCTCATTCGTCCTCATGTACCATAGGTGGCACAGGCTCTAAGAAGTCCAACCCGGGTGGTCTACTGGAAGCCAGTTGCACCAGGAGCTGGTACAAGCCTCAGGACTTCAGCTGAATGCAGCTAGAAGGTTGCTTTCACAAGTAAGGTCTACACAAAGACCTACTAAAGCCATTACTGCCTCCCATGCAGGATATAGGTATTTGAGTCTTGTGCTGCCCATGCTTACAAACAAGTGGCTCCTCTATTAACCAGAGAATTTTCATCCTTGAATCTTCCCATCATGTGTTCCTCCCTTGATGTGCACTTTCCAGGGTGCATATATACAGGACATCTTTGTATGACCTTCGTATTGACCAAAAGATTTACACAGAACTATGGAAGACAGAAATGTTTGAATACATGTCTCTGCATTTGCCTTACACTGCTAAAGCTGTGGGAAATCATAAAGATACATTTACCATTATTCCTGTACTGGCTGGAGCTTTGAATGTCAAAAGCACAGGAATTTGGAAAACTCTTCCGTAAATATCTAGCAGATCCTAGTAAGTGGTTTCCTCTGATTTCTGCCATTGGGGTCAAAGGCTCTATTACAGTTACTGTGATGAATCCCAGGGAAAGATTTATAGATCCCTGAACATCTAGATAAACTGGATATGAGTATTTTAGTAAATTAGACCCTGTATCTTTTAGTAATTACTTGAAGAAATACCATAATACAATATGTAGACAACATCCCATTGGGGTGTTATTAAATGCTATTACAGAGCTCCAGAAGAATGGAATGAATATGAGCTTTTCCTTTTTGAAATATACCCAGTCAAGCCAGTGTAGAAACTGGCAAGACAGTTCCATGAGTCAAGCAGCTGGAATACTCAGTCCACTGAAGCTCTGAATCCTCAGGGATGCTACCTGCACATACTCATACTCTGTCTGGGTCCCAGCCTAGGCCTTACAAAAATACTGTTCTAGTCTGCCAAACCTGCCAGAATGCAACACACCAGAGGTGGATTGCCTTTTAATAAAGGGATTTATTTAGTTAAAAAAATATATAGCTCTTCAGCTAACTTTCATTTGAGGTTCTCTCTTACAAGGGAAGGCACAGGGCAATCTCTGCTGTCCTTCTCTCCAGGCTTTTGGGTCCCAACAGCTTTCCCTGGGTTGATTCCTTTCTGCATCTCCAGAGATCTGGGCTGAGCTGTAAGTGCTGAGATGAGGTATGCTGAGCTGCTTGGGCTGTGCTGCATTAGGCTCTCTCTTTTAAGTTTCCCATAAATTAAATTAAATATCAATCATTGAGGAAGACACTTCCCTTAGAGACTGCAGATGTATTCAGCCATACATGAGTTTCACAAGCCAATGATTCAAATCCACAGCAATGGAACTAGGCACCATCACCTGGCCAAGGTGACACCTGAACCTAACTACCACAGATACTGTTTCTGGTTTGGGGGAATTCTGAAACCTCAAACAAATAGAACATTTTTTTCTTCTTTTCTAGTAGCTGTAGTCCTTCCTTAATTTCAACTTATTAAAAAATGTTTATTGTTTAGGACAGTGGAAGGCAGGCAGGAATCAAAATATGATAAAGAAAAAAAAGATGACAATATAAAGGTGCAGTTGTGACAGTTTTTTGAAAGTAATCTGTAAACATTTACCATATCCTAAATTTGCACTCTTTATAGACTTGTGCACATATATTCTGCTTTCAGTATAGTTTTGAAAACTGTATACAAAGAAGAGTGGAAGCTTTCTAATAAATAAATCAAATTTATAAATTATCTGTATTAGATTATAATCTTCAGTTATAGACAACTACTGTGTTGTACAACAGATATCATCTATTTTAGTTGCAAATAAAAGGCTACATTATTACAAATAATAATAATGATCCTTGTATATTTAAGTTGTTGTCACCAATGAGTATGCCTATAGTAAGTTCCCTAGAACTGAACCTCTTTAATCAAAGAGTATACACATTTCAAAGTTGGATTGATGCTACCAAATTGTCCCAGAATTGTTGCTTCAATTTAGTTCCAATAGGGTTTAATAATTTTCATCTTTCCTTTCTCACTCATACATTCATTAAAGTTGGGAGTATCACTTTGTTACCCTTCAACAAACCAAAAGGCCTTCAGTCACCCTTCCTGGGGAGTTATATAAATCATTCTCTGTGTTCTCAAGGCACATGCCACCTGTCTGTGACAACCATCTATGAGAGCACTCAGAGAGCTGAAGTTAATATTAAAGTTTTCTCAAACCACAACACCTCAGTTTAAGTTCCAAATCTCCACCTCTTACTAATTACATGATGTCAGACAGAGACATTCCTTAAATTCTCAATTTCTTCATCTGCAGAGAGGTACCTGCCAGGTCTCAGAAAAATGACTTGACATATAAAATGGAGTCTGGAACTTTTCAGCTTCTCTCTTACAGCAACTTCCTTGACAGGACCTGATGTCATAGCAAGATAGATGAGCATGGACATACCAACACTGCAGACCAGAAGCAAGACCAGATAACCATGAGCATGAAGTCATGGTCTGCTCCAGCTTGATAATGCCTGGTGATGCCTGCAGCTCACACTGCCCCCAACCCTTTTTTCCCTTAAAAAACCTGGCCCTCTGAAAGATGGTCAGAGCTATCTCCTTCCTTTGCACTGGCTCTCACTCTGTCATTCTGCTCAATAAATTTGTGTTGCTTTGACTCCTTGTGTGTGTATTCCTTAACGACCCTGAGCCTGACATTTGGTGCCAAAACTGGGATGGGGGTCTGACTGAGGCTTAACTTTCCAGCCCCTCGGGGCTATGGGACCACCTTCCAGTCAACCCTGTTCAGAGATTGGACTGAGGTTTGAATTTCCAGATGCTCAGGGCTATGGGAGCAGCCTTCCAGTCAACTCCATGCCCCAAACTGCACGGTCATTCTGGTTTCCATGCACTTGATGGCTTGAGCATTTGCTGACATGTGTGTGTTGCGACCACCTTGATGTGGTGTCAGCTCACCTCCACAGCATTTGAACATCTCCAACTAATCTGGCCCTAGGTAATTGATGCCTTTCTGGCCAGATCCCCCATGAGAGTTTTGTCTGGTGTCCCAGTGACACCTTGGCCCACCTCAAGTGTGCCCAGCCTAAAGCCCGAGCTTGGTCCAAACTCTGCAGCCTTATGAGCATTTTCCACATGCAGTGATAAGACAAAACAAACAAAGAAAAAAACAGTTCATGGGATGCCCTGAGTGAAAGACACACTTTACTAATCCCTGACAACAAACCAGGAACACCGGCTTTGTTGTGGCAATTGGATCTTGGATCTGGGTAGTTAGCCTCTTAAAGCTACACTTAAAGCTACACCGGCCCATAAGCTGCCAATGGAGCTGGTAACTTCTGTAAGTCTCTTGTCTGCAGGGCCCCAACAAGAGTCAGAACATCCCAAACATAATTCCCTGGGGAAACTGTAAGCCTTCAACAGAGCTGGTTAACAGTCAGCCTTGAAAGGAGCAGTTAAACATAAGTCTCCACAAGCAGACCTCCATAAGCCTCCTGCAAGCAAAATCCCTAGCATGTAGCAAACCTCCCCCTTCATATTAAAAGTTAGCAAATAATCGTGGGTAATACCCTAACAGTTCTTGATTCTACCCCTCTTGGATATTTACTTTGTAACCTCAGTAAACTTCAACTAAGAAAGAAAATAAAGTCAGAAAAACTTATTTTTCTCTGCAATTTGGCTTGGCCACAATACCCTTTAGAATCACAAAAACTCTGACCAGAAAATGGCACCTTTGATTGGCAAACAACTAGCTGAACTGGACCCCAACATCCACACAAACCAGACAAGGGACCTCAATCAACAATTCATGAATGCCTACTGGAGCACTTAAACTTAGGATCTCTAAGACCAGCCCCAACATAGGATGAGTACTTTAGCCTGCTGTATCTGTGGCACTTTTTATCCTTATATTTGCATTTTTTCTTCAGCTAGGAATTTTAGCTCTCCTAGAAGAAATCCACCTTAGCTATTTCCCAGAAACTAACTTTATCCTAATTTGGTGGTAGAAATATCCACAGCAAAATAACTCTTTTTCCTCTATCCAGTGCTAGGGTATGTTCAGTTCTCTGGCCTTATGAGTAATTTTTCTTCCATTCTCACCATTCTGCAAATAATCTCTAACAATCTAGCCTGGCCACCCCTTGAAGTTCCCTTCTATCTACACACCCTTTTAGAATTCATTATTGACCTTTGGATTCAGGGAGATTTACAAGATTTCACCCCTGATCAAATTACCTTATACTCCTTCATTTTCATCCTCCTAACAGCTGACCTCTTGCTTGTTTAACATATTTTCACCAGCTTATTTGACATATTTTCACCATGTTACTCTTCCAACTTACATTATTCTTCCTTACTGTAACTCAACTGTCTTCTCAGCTCCAGCACCCCTCTGCACCTGTCACCCAAAACATTGCCACAGCCCTTAATAAAATACACTACTGGATATGTCCAACGTCTGTACATTCTACTTCTCTATCTCAGTCTTTCCAGTAAGCACAGAAATGCTGTCTACAATTACTCCTCAATATTATGGATTCAAAGTACTTTATGCAGGGGACCAACCCAAGCACACGGAACATATAATTAGAACTGAAACAAGGTATAAAAGAGAAACAGGGTCAGAAACAAAGTCAAGAAAAAATTCCACATGGACACATCCAAGAGGCCCAGTCCCACTGAAACAGACTAATGGACAGACCCTATCTATGCTTCCCCCATTACTCTTCCAAACCCCACACTACCTATTTAGGACATTTCAATACTTCTTTTTGTAACTTCATAACCTAATTTTTAACTCAAACCTCCTCAAATGGGTACCCAACACCTAAACCATTTCACCATACTAACCAACCAAATTAATATTTTATTTAGGGGCACCAAATTATTTAACTCTATAGGCCAATACACTGAGGATATAATCCAATTACCTAGCCCTATAAATAATATGCTGGTATTTGGGCTAGGAATCTGCTCAGGCCAATGTTTCAATCTAACCAATCATAAAATCACTAAGACTAAAATAATTACATCAGAACAGTCAAATATTCTAAGTCTCCTACTAAAACCCTGCCAAATCACAATTCTTAACTGTTCCAGCTGCACTAAAACTAGCACAGGTAAAGTAATGGAATGCCCTACCAACCCAACTGCTAACACCTCATTCCCAGCAGTACCAAAAAGAAACAGTTTACTCCAACTCCTCTTCCACAATACACTGTGTCAAGGCCCAGTACATCAAACACTTAAGCCCTGTAAACCCTTTTATTCTCCCCTATGTCATGATGAACTTTTCACAAGCTGAGATAGTTTCAACCCCAAAACTGCCTTCCTCCCTATAAACGCTCACCAAGTTCTGCTTAAAGGACCCTCTGTACCTCTTTCTATGATAGGCACAGGGTATTATTTCTTATGTGGAGACACAGTTCCTGATGACTGACAGGAACCTGTACTATTGTTGCACAAGCCCCTGAAGCCCAAATCTTAACACCTTCTGAAATGGCTTCCTCAGGGCCAATTCTCAACCTTGGGATCTTTTCTTGAAAACCATCTCAACAAATCTCTAAAACAGACTCCTAGGCATGTCCGAGGACACTTCAGCCTCATTCTAGAAAACCCAGGGCTAGGTCACACTATATATCGAAGCTTTTTCTGATTTGTTGGCATCCCCCCTACTAGAAGCTTCTATTTTAAACATATCCTGAATGATGCAGCAATCATGGAATGCAACCATCCAGGCTCTAGAAGAACAAGAACAATCTTTAAATATCTTAGCTGAAGCAGTCCTACAAAATAGAAGCTCCTTGGATGTTCTAACCACAAGGGCAGGGGGAACTTGTGCTATAACAAATGAAACACTACTTTTACATCAACAATACAGGGAAAGTAGAACAAAATTTTAAAATACTAAAAAAGAATGTGGCCATAGTAATAGCTTAGCAAAAGCAGATGCAAATTCATCTTGGCTAGAAAACTTTCTCTCAAATTTTCTTTTATTCTTCTCCACCCCTCTACAAGCTATCCTGCTTCCCCTCATTGGATGCTTCATTATCCTCCTATTAATTTTCTTCCTAGCTCCCTGCCTCTTACAATGTCTATATTTATTCACAGGTCAGTAGTGGCTGTAGCAAACCAGCAGCAATCTGAAAACATACTCCTGTTAGGACAAAAATTTGAAGACCTGCTCTGGTCACAGCAAAAACATCATGACCAGCCTGCTCCAACAAAACACACCCAGAAGTCCAATCAATAATGCCCTGGCTCAATTCAAAGCAATTCTTCCCCCAACTTTGCCTGAACTCAGCAGAAGTAGCCACAAAAAGAATATGATGTCCCTGCTCCTTCTAAGATTGTAAAGTTGCTTTCAGCTGGGCTAAGACATTCCCCCAAACCTAACCACAGATCCAGCTAATTTTATTAAAATAAAAAGACAGGTATGTCAGGTCTCAGAAAAACAACTTGACATATAAAATGGAGTCTGTGACCTTTTCAGCTTCTCTCTTACATCAACTTCCCTTTCAGGACCTGATGTGGCAGCAAGATAGATAAGCATGGACATGCCGACACCACAGACCAGAAGCAAGACCAGATAACCATGAGCATGAGGTCATGGTCTGCTCTAGCTTGATAATGCCTGGCAATGCCTGCAGCTCACATCACCCCACCCATTTTTTTTTACCCCCACCCATTTTTTCCTTTAAAAATCTGGCCCTCAGAAAGAAGGCCAGAGACATCTCCTTCCTTTACATTTGCTGTCATTCTGCTCAGTAAATCTGTGTTGTGTGGACTTGCTTTCAAGTGTGGATACCTTAACAACCCTGTGTCTGATAGTATCCACCTCAGAAGATCCTCTACAGATTAATGAATGCACATAAGATTCTTAGAATTGTGTGGTCCATTTTAGCAGCCATCAGCTACATGTGGCTATGTACATTTAAATCAATTAAAACTGGAATGAAATTTAAAATTCAGTTTATTGGTCACACTAGCCACATTAATCAAAAGAAGGCGTGTAAGGCTAAATCAATATAAAAATGTAATCATACACTGACCACACCAGCAGCAACCACACTCCTAGGCATTTAACCCAGAGAAATAAAAATACATCCACACAGAAACCTGTACACAACTGTCCACAGCCACTATTTTCTAAATAGCCCAAAACAGGAATTTATCCAGATCCTTCAATGGGTGAATGGTTAAACAGAATGAGGTACCCCAGAGTATGGAATACCATTCAGCAATAAAAGGAATGAATTAGTGATACATGCTACATGCTGTTTGGACAGAACTTAAGGACAATACACTAAGTGAAAAAAGCCAATTTCAAGAGTTTACAAACTGTATAATTCCATTTGTATAACATTTTTCAAAATGAAAACATTCCAGACATGGTCAAAAGATTGGTAGTTGCCAGGGGTTAAGGATGGTGGAAGGGGGGAGTTTGGATGTCACTATAATGGGCTTACAGGAGGAGGTCTTTGTGGTGATGGAATAGTTCTCTATCTTGACTGCAAGTGGTGGTTACACAAGTCTACATATGTGCTAAAAGACACTGAGCTGTAGATGCACATTATACCAACATCAAATTTTGTTTCCATATTGTACTATAGACCCTTAAAGTCATAACTACTGGGGAACAGTGGGTAGAGGGTACATGGGGCTTCTTTCTACTATCTTTGTACCTTCTCTTGAATCACTTTTGTAGCTTTAATTGTAATTGCTCTGGTACTACATGATATACACATATCACAGTCTATTGTTATCAAAATTTTCTAGTATAGGAATCTTACTTCCCTATAATTTTCTTTACACTACTCCACTTATAATTTCCTTAAATATTTCCTCTACATATATTTAGAACCACATCAGATAATGTTATCAGTTTTGCTTCAACCAGGAAACATAATAGAAAACTCAAGACTAGGACAGTCTATTGTATTTAACTCTCTTCATACCTATTCTATTGTTCTTTCTTCCTTCCTGGAGGCCCAAGACTCTTTCTGTTCTCATTCCTTTCTTTTTTTTTTTTTTTTTAAATTTGCATATGGGCAGGAGGCACCAGGGATCGAACTCCAGACCTCCAGCATGGCAGGTTGGAGCTCTGCCTGCTGAGCCACGGCAGCTGCCCTCATTCCTTTCTGTTTAAAGAATTTCCTTTAGCTATTCTTACAGAGCAGAGAAAACAGTTCACTGGCAAGAAGTATAATACTGGGGGGTTATTTTAAATTCATTTTTTTGATACCTATGAGTTTTGCCCTACCATGTGTGAATAGTGGATAATACAAAATCAATGCTAAAAACAAAACAGAAGTTAAATGCAAAAGAAAAGAACAAATAAAAAAGCAAATAACTTGCACATAACAAACATCTGTTATCCTCCTTTATCTTTCACAAATAAGAGAAAACAATAAGTCTAATCTTTTGTCATTTTTTTTTAAGAGATGTCATTCTAAGAGATAAAATTTGAAACTCAACTTAGCTGAAAATTAGTCATTTTCTTTTGCTCCTCTGGAGGAGTTAAGAGTCCTGGGGAGGCAGAGCTCAGAAAAGAGCCATGAGACACAGGCCCTATAGCATATGAATTTTTAAAAAAAGGGATAATTTTAAAGTCCAAAGTCCTCAGTCCATCAAGACTGTCAATTTTAGATACTTTCATTAAGAGAAAGATACTAAGAGAAAAAGATATAACACACTCTCACCAAACAGGAAATCTATATCTTAACTTTTGTCCCTTGCCCCATTACTTACCCCTGCTGTTCCTCTGGTACTGCTGATGTTTTCCTGATAAATGTAGCCCATAGCATACAACAGCAGTTTACCCCTGTAGGGTACACTCTTTGTAAATGAATACCACTGAAGTAGTTCTTGCAAGAAATTATTTATATTTCTAGTGTTAATCAGTGGGACACTTAGGTGTATACAACCCCTTTCAATCATGTTCACCTTCAATATGGTAATAATACTTATAGACCCACTAGCAAATGACCCTCATTTCCATCTATTCCCTTACATTTGAGTCCAACCTCATTAGCTAACTGTTCACCCATCTCTCCCTTCTATGTATCTCTAAGTCCCCTAAATTCTGTATTATAAGCCCCTGATTTTACCTTTACCATGGTCACAAGAGTGGAGTCATACTATACAAAAGTATCTATTCTTTTGTGTGTGGCTTATTTCACTCAGCATAATGTCCTCCGGGCTCATCCATTTTGTCATGTGCTTCAGGTCATCATTATGCCTTAGTATTGCATAATATTCCATTGTATGTATATACCACATTTTGTTAACCCAATTGTCTGTTGATGGGTATTTAGACTGTATTGAGCATTTGGCAATTGTGTACATCAGTGTGAAAATGTCTCTTTGTGTCACTGCTTTCATCTCTTCTGAGTATATATACCAAGTACTGCTATTGCTGGGTCATAGAGCAAATTGATATGTAGTTTCCTAAGGAACTGCCAAACTGTCTTCCACAGCAGCTGTACCAGTATACATTTCCACAAGCAGTGGATAAGTGCCCCAATTTCTCTACATCCTCTCCAAAATTTGTAGTTTCCTGTTTAATAGCAGCCATTCTTATAGGTGTGAGGTGGTATCTCACTGTAGTCTTGATGTGCATTTCCCTTACAGCCAATAAAAATGACTATATTTTCATGTGTTTTTGAGCCATCTGTATTTGCTCTTCAGAAAAATGCCTATTCATATCTTTAGCCTATTTTATAATTGGGTTGTTCTTTTGCTGTTGAGTTGTATGATTTCTTTATCAAACCTTTGTTAAAATGTGATATCCAAATATTTTCTCCCATTGAGTTGGCCACCTCTTCACATTTTTGACAAAGTCTTTTGAGGTGCAGAAGCATTTGATTTTGAGGCATTCCCATTCATGTACTTTTTCTGTTCTTGCTTGTGTTTTGGGTGAAAAGTTTAGGAAGCTACCTCATATTACTAGGATTGAAGATGTTTCCCTACATTTTCTTCTAGTGACTTTATGGTGCCAGTTCCTATATTAAGGTGTTTGATCCACTTTGAGTTAATTTTTGTAAAGGGTGAAAGGTAAGGGTACTCTTTCATTCTTCTGGCTATTGATATCCAATTCTCCCATGCCCATTTATTGAAAAGGCTATTTTGCCCTAGTTCAGTGGATTTCAGGACCTTGTCAAAAATCAGTTGACCATAGATTTTGTAGTCTTTCTGAAGTCTCAATTTGAGTCCATCAGTCAATACTTCTTTCTTTGTGCATGTACCATGCTGTTCTGACCACTGTGGCTTTGTAATAAGTTTTAAAGTCAGGAAGTGTTAATCCTTCTACTTCATTCTTTTTTAGGATCCTTTTACCTATTCAGGGTCTCTTTCTCTTCCAGATGGATTTGGTAACAAGCTTTTCCACTTCTTCAATTTTGATTGGTACTGCACTGAATCTGTAGATCAATTTAGAATTGACATTAAGATGTCAATTTATATTTAATCTTTCTATCTATGAGCAGGGAATGTCTCCCTTATTCTTGAGATCTTCTTTCATTTCTTTTAGCAATGTTATGTAGTTATCTGTGTACAAGTCCCTTACTTGCTAAGTTCATTCCTAAGTATTTGATTCTTTTAGTTGCTATTTGCACTTTTTTTTTTGACATGGGCAGGCTCTGGGAATCAAACCTGGATCTCTGACATGGCAGGGGAGAACTCTGCAACTGAGCCACTGTTGTCCACCCTTAGTTGCTATTTTTCAATTAATGAAATTTTTTCCTTCACTGAATTTTCAGTTAAGTCATTGCTTGTGTGTAGAAATGTTACCGATTTTTGCACATTAATTTTATATCCTGCCACTTTGCTGAATTTGTATATTAGCTCAAGTAACTTTGTTGTAGATTTCAGGGCTTTATCCATGATGCCTAAAGAATGCAGTTGGCTGAAGGATGTACCAACTGAGAAGTAGATTGGTGGATGATGGTGTATACATATGTTCAAATACTGTGCTGCTACAAAAAAGGAATGAAGTCATGAGGCATACAATGATGGGAATGAACCTGTGGGGCATTTGGTGAGGCAAAATAAACTGCAAATGAAAGAACAGTTATTGTACGGTTTCCTTTAGAAAATGCTTATAAGAAAAAAACAAGGGCCTAGATTATAAGCTCTTACAGCAGAAACATTGCACCCAGACTGGTAATTATTATTTCAGGATTTTGAGAGCATGTTTTATATATCTATAACTTGGTATTTAGAGATAATCATGAAGCTGATCAGGTCAGGATTAAGGTTATTCAGAACACAGGGGTAAGGAAAACATTGAAAATGTTTTAGAACTACACCTACTCTTTGGGATCAAAGGAAGAAAGGTTTATTTTGCTAAAAAACAAAAGTCAGAAAACCTAACTTTTCTGTAGCACATAATCTAACTCAACCTGTTTGGATAGCCCATTTGAAGAACTGAAACACAGGGAGCCCAGAATAAGAATGAGAGCTTTTAATCCTTTATAGCTTAATATAATGTCTGGATATATCCTAGAAGGCAGATAAACAAAAAGTATTGGTAAAGTCCCTTGAGAGATGGGAGAAAAAATATGGAACTATTAGATTTTACCATCAGGGAATCCCCTGATACTATGTCAATCATTAGGGACACCCAAATTAATGGGCCAAGTCCTTGATCTTGAGGCTTACTCTTGTGAAGTTTTTATGTAGTTATGCCTAAGAGTGACTTCTGGAGGACCTCTTTTGTTGCTCAGATGAGGCCTCACTCTCTTTACACCCAATTTTGTAAGTGAAGTCATTCCTCTCCCTGCTATATGAGACATGACATCCAGGGATGGAAGTCTACCTGGTGGTGAGGGAGATGACTCCCAGGGATGAGTCTGGCCCTGGCACCATGGGATGACCAATTCCATCCTGACCAAAAGGGGGAAATGAAGTGTAACTAATAAACTATCAGTGGCTGAGAGAGTTCAAAAAGAGTCAAGAGCCTACTCTGGGGGGTCGTTCTTATGCAAGCTTCTGTTAGACACTGCTACCTCTCATAACATGACAACCCCCAACCAAAATCATTCTAGCCAACCCTAAAGAACACCTAGGGAAATATAAAAGATTCTACAAAGTTTCCATGCACTAGGGAAACTTCCCAGAAATCTAAAACTTCCAGAAGGGTCCCTAGATCAGATAAGTTCTGAAACCTAGAGGGCCCAGCCTCTCCAGAACATCAGCCAGTTCCATCTCCCTACCCCCATATTACTGACAGCCCATCCAACATGAAAAAGTAAGAATGACCATAGCCCAAATACTCCTAAAGGCTGGGATAGAAAGATCAAGGCTGATGGTGGAGTTATACATGGAAGAAAGAGCTTAATAAACTAATACTGCTTAATTATTAAATTGATATTTCTTTTAGTCTCCAGTATCTGATAGCAGTCAGAAGTAAAAACCTAAAATTGTGGAATTGTAACCCATATCAAAATCTGTAATCAATCTACAACTAACTGTTGTGCTATGCTTTGAAATTTATTGCTTTTTTGTATGTATGCTATTTTTCACAAGCAAGGCAAAAAAGTTGGGAATACATTTGGAGCAAAATCCAAGATGGCAGCTTAGTGAAGTGTCAAATTCAGTTCATCCTCTAGAGCAGCTAGTAATTAGCCAGGAACAGTACACAACAACTGCTGTGGCCACAAAAGTGACAAGACACACAGCATACACCAGTCTGGACAAGCTGGACCAGCAATGATTTCACACAGAACTGTAAGTCCCCCAAGACATGGAGGCTGGCACCCCTCCTCCATGATCATGGCAGCCTAGTTCCTGGAGGGGAAGGGAAAGAGATTTTGCTATCAGCAGGGGCTTAGATCAACCAAGCTGCACTTGCAGAATTAATTAATGAATTCTGACTACTGAAAACAGGCCCCCAGCTCAGATAAACCTCATATAAGAGCTAAAGATACTAAAAGTTTTTGCCCAAACACAGAGCAGGCAGGGCAGATGGAAATCAGCCAGAGGTTTTGAAATCAGACAGCACAAAGTACTTGAAAAGGGCTGGACACTAAAAAAAAAAAAAAAAAAAAAAAAAAAAAAAAAAAAAAAAAAAAAAAAAAAAAAAAAAAAAAAAAAAAAAAAAAAAAAAAAAAAAAAAAAAAGGGAGGGGAACAAAAAAAAACAGGAAAAAAAAAAAGCAAAACCAAATTAAGCCCTTGATTATTAAACCCAAGGAACAGGGGTCCTGCTTTAAAAGGGACTTTTTTTTTTTTTGCTTTGTTTCTACTACTTAACTGCAAAAACTCACATCAAAACTATTAGACACACAGCAAAACTACTAGAGCTAAAAAATGATTACAGCAAAGTGGCAGGTTATAAGATCAACCTCCAAAATCAGTAGTGTTTCTATACACTAGTAATGAGCAATCTGAGGGAGAAACCAAGAAAAAAATTCCATCTAAAATTGCAACTAAAAGAATAAAATATTTAGGAATAAATTTAACTAAGGATACAAAAGATCTATACAAAGAAAACTACAAGAAATTGCTAAAAGAAATCATAAAAGACCTAAATAAATGGAAGGACATACTGGGTTCACAGATTGGAAGACTAAATATAGTTACAATGTCAATTCTACCTAAGCTGATTTATAGATTCAATGCAATACCAATTAAAATCCCAAAAACTTACTCTGTAGAAATAAAAAAAAATAATAACCAAATTTACTTGGAAGGGCATGGTACCTCAGATAGCTAAAAATATCTTCAGAAAGAAAAATGAAGTCAGAGATCTCACACTACCTGACTTTAAGGCTTATTATGAAGCTAAAGTGGTCAAAACAGCATGGTACTGTCATAAAAGTAGATATACTGACCAAAATTGAATACAGTGTTCAGATATAGACCCTTTCATCTATGGACAATTGATCTCTGATAGGGCAGTCAAGCCAACTCATCTGGGACAGAACAGTTTCTTCAGTAAAAGGTGCTTGGAGAACTGAATATTCATATGCAAAAGAATGAAACAGGATCTATATCTCGCACCTTATACAAAAATTAACTAAAAATGGATCAGAGACCTAAACATTAGCGCTAAGACCATAAAACTTTTAGAAGAAAATGTAGGGAAATATCTTATAAAACTTGTAATAGGAGGTGGTTTCCTAGATCTTACACCCAAAGCACAAGCACTGAAGAAAGCAATAGATAAATGGGAACTCTTCAAAATTAGACACTTTTGTGCATCAAAGAACTTTGTCAAGAAAGTAAAAAGGCAGCCTACATAATGGGAGACAGTATTTGGAAATGACATATCAAATAAGGGTCTAGTATCTAGAATATATAAACAGATTGTTCAACTGAACAACAAAGACAAACCCAAGTAAAAAGTGGGCAAAGGACATGAAGGAACTCTTCTCAGAAGAGGAAATATAAATGGCTAAAAGGCACATTAAAAGAAAATCAACTTCCCTGGCTACTAGGGAAATGCATATCAAAACCACAGTGAGATATCATCTCACACCCACCAGAATGGCCATTATAAAAAAGAGAGAAAATGACAAGTGCTGGAGAGGATGTGGAGAAAGAGGCACACTTATCCACTGTCAGTGGGAATGTAAAATGGTACAACCACTGTGGAAGGCAGTTTGGCAGTTCCACAGGAAGCTAAGCATAGCATTGCCATATGATCCTGCAATGTCACTGCTAGGTATCTATTCAGAGGACATGAGGGGAAGGACACAAACAGACATTTGCCACCAATGTTTATAGCAGCATTATTTATAATTACCAAGATATGGAAACATCCCAAATGTCCATCAACAGATGAGTGGCTAAACCAGCTGTGGTATACACATATGATGGAATATCACACAATTGTTAAGACAAAATCAAGTCATGAAGCATGTAACAATGTGGACAGACCTTAAGAACTTTATGCTGAGTGAAATTTAGCCAGAAACAAAAGCACAGAATAAAGAGGTCTCAGAAGAAAGACTGGCATGCTACTGTGTCTCATCCTTAGGGAACCTTGAGACTGATTACACCGTCCTCCTGAGACTTGGGTTTGTCTTGACTAGGAAAAGATGACTAGTGTCAATCATAACTAAGGAGACCTTCCTCAAAAAGATTCCATATAGGCAGAGCAAGAACTGGAAAAACAAGAGTTGAAAATTTCTGATCAGTGAAATAGAAGCTAGAATACATTGAACTGAATGTCAAAGAACAGAGGACAAAGTCAACCAAAAAGAAAACCCTCATGAAAGAATGAAAACAACTTCCAGAATAAATTAATAAGGGAAATGAGATGCTTAGACACCAGCAAAACAAAAACAAAAACAAAAACAAACAAACAAAAAAGAGTCATCCTAGGAAACATGAAGATTTGGCCCAGGCTAAGGAACAAACTAACACTACAAATAGATATAGGAGTTGAAACAGTTAATTGAAGATGTGCAAACAAATCATCTAAATCAAATCAAAAGTCAAATCAATGAAGTGAAAGAAAATATAGCAAGAGATGAAGGATATTGTTCTGGTTTGCTAGCTGCCGGAATGCAACACACCAGAGATGGATTGGCTTTTAATAAAAGGGGATTTATTTTGTTGGTTCTTCAGAGGAAAGGCAGCTAACTTTCCACTGAGGTTCTTTCTTATGTGGAAGGCACAGGATGGTCTCTGCTGGTCTTCTCTCCAGGCCCCTGGGTTCCAACAGCTTTCCCCGGGGTGA